>PXNZ01000376.1:0-40798 GCA_003012085.1 Trichoderma brevicompactum | reverse complement strand
CTTTTGTAAACTATATACATGCTCGTATGAATAACAGTTTTGCTAATATACACTCCCCCTATACCAGACCCAAGCTTCTCATCCACATCTTCATCGGCAGCCGCCTCGCCATCATCGCCGAGCAAGGCGACAGCATGGCCCTCCGCGACAAGATCCTCAACTACATTAGCATGTTCATCGGTGGGGCCATCGGCGCCGCTGCCGGCATCATCATCTACCGCCGCACCATGGCCCGTGCCGAGGAGCTCGCCCGCGAGGAAGCCACCATCAACGCCGCCGAGGAGGGCGCCGGCGGCTACGAAGACACCGATGACGTGCTCATGGACCCCGAGGACGCGGCTCACGTCATGGGCGATGACGATGTTTCCCTGTGGGACACTCAGGTGGACGATGGCTGGGGCGATGCATATGAGGATGAAGACGACAATGCGAAAAAGACAAAGCTAAATAAAGACTAGACACGGCTACGGGGTTTAAAAAAAGAGATGGTTGATTTTTTATTTACATACATGATTTCTGCATGCAGTTGTCGAGATAGATTAAAGAGTATTAGCTTTGTTTGACAGGCGTACGATATATTGGATTTGTTTTAAATGAATATCAAATGTGCACGATAGCTCTCATTCCATTCTATGCTATAACTTGCTCGAACCCAATCCTGTATGTCATAAAATCATCAAAAATGCCGCACGCTCAGGACCATGTCATAATAAACTCCAAATTCAGTAGTAAAGTCATACAGCGATAAAAAGAACAACGTCCCCCGGATCCCATGGACTGTGGTTTCTGTCTTCATAAAGCAAGAGTGAAGAAAAAAAGGAAAACCAAACGCCGCCGCTGTAGAGGATCGACCTATTAATGAAACATAAAAAAAGCAAATCATAGTTGTCGAATTAAACATCAATCATAAGTAAACATTGCCGCAGTAGAAACCTTGTCGAAAAAGAGGAAGTGAAAGCCAGTCATCAGGTCCGCTGATATTGATTCATGAACTGGATGGCTTGTTCCATTGGATACCCGATAAAAACGGGGCCAGTGAAAATCATTTGGGGACCGCTAGGCGCTTTCGATACATCTGGGTTGATAAAAGTCGGCTGCGGTATAGTAGAGCGATGCTCGTGAGCAGAATGATGTTCGAGAGGCACCTTTGTAGGCGTAACGGGCATCGAGTCTTGGGCGTTCAGAGGAGGGGCATTCTTGGTCTGGGGATTCGGCGAGGGTGTGATGTTCAGCCCAGCAAATGCAGATGGGTTTGTCGCCGTATGTCCAAAGGGGCATTTTCCTGCTGGCTTTGCCGGAGTCTGGGTGCTCTGTACAGGGCTCGGCATTCGTACAGGGGCAGGAGGCGGCGACATAGGATGGCCAGCTCCGTTCCCAGATTGTTCATAGACTGGCACAGATATGCCCCAGGGACGACTTGGTGATTCTCCTACTCGTACCTCCTTCAGTGGCCGGTCAAAGTGGCTTTGTCGGTCTTCATCTATATCAGCCGGCGGTTCAGCAGGGGCTTCTGGGTCCGTGCTTGCGCTGACGGCGTGTGCCCAACTCTCTACTCGGTCGTTTGAAGTCCTCGTGGCATTGCTGGGGCGGCGAGCGTGCTCCTCTTCAGGCAGCATCGGCTTGTGGAGATGGCTCAAGTCTTCAATCATGCTCACAATATTTCCATACTTTGCATCCAATTTCCTAATCTGCTCCTCGTTGCGTTGATATCTCCGCACGCAGACTTCGTGGCTGCGAGGTAGCTCGTGCTTGTGTGTTTCAACGTAATGAGCAATCTCCTCTGGGGAGTGCTTGTCTAAGAATCGGATAGGGCATTTGCTAGCCTGAGTTCCGTTTACGGCGCCATGCTGAGACGTCTCTTCTTCGTACATGGCAACACAAATAGGGTCTTCAGAATGGTTCGGGGCGAAGTCCGGGCCAGTTTCAGGCTGCGGTTCTTCGTTGGCATGAGCAGCGGCGTCCTTAACAAAGGGACACTGCAGGTTGCCTTTCTTCCCCTCGACAGTAAAATCTTGTTCCAGGGCAGTCGACATGGAGGTTTCTACGTGGGAGGTTTGAGATAGCGTGTCTCTGGATGAAGCTGTGGTCTTACTGGCTTCGCCCAATGAGGCTACCAGCTTGTTTGCAGCGCGGCGTCCGTCACGAATAATGAGAGCAATCTGATGCTGGGACTGCAGAGAGCTTTGCTTAGGGAGGGGCACAGGCAGAGTATCATCGACAGAGGTGTGCGCCGGAAGCTGTAGCTTCGCCAGAGTCTCTGCTATCTCTGGTGTAGCCGGCGCATATTTATCGGCCAAATACTGGAACTATCAAGCGCGGCGTGTTAGTCACCGGGTGTGTATCAAAGATAAGGCTTGCATCGGAGTTTGTCTTTGGCTACGGCCAAGGAAACAAAGGGGAAAGGGGGACAGTGCAGATCAGTGATATAAAAGGTTGTCAATCTCGGCAGCATTGGCTGCTCTTGATCTAGAGCTAATGGTATCTCATCATATTGAGTGCCCCGAAAGACCGGCCTAGGCCAGTCCGGGTGTGCGCGGGAAGTACAAGGGTAGAAAAAAGAAAAGAAAAAAAAAAGCTCTTTTGAGGCTTACCTGCTCGTGCGCAAAACGCAGCTTATGCTCCAAAATCGTCTTTCGGTCTGTCAAAACCTGGACCTCATCCGCAAGCGCATTGAAAGCGTCCGCTACGGTCTGAGTCAGATGAAAATATGCCATTCCGGATGGCTCAAGCATTGAGACTTGGCCACAAGAAGAAGAAGAAGAAGAACAGAAATCAAAGAAAAAAGAGGGAGAAGGGAGAAAAGAGGTCGTGAGGTGAGCCGGAGAGTTTTAACTGGCTAAAGCGGGGCGCGCTTGGTCCGATTCCGGGTTGCGGTGCCTGTAAAAGCGCGTGACGAACTCGTGGGAATGATTCGTCAGCAAGGGTTTGGTCTGGTAACTTGTACTGCGGCCCAGCGCTTGATCTTGCTTGTAATAGGTTCTTGTGTCTTTTGACGAGGTAATTTACATGTGGATAGAGAGCAATTTCGCATTGCATCGCTCCATTCAATAAAATAACCCAAGTAGCTAAAGACAAGTGTGGGTGCAGATTCCAAGGTGCTGGGTCATTGTGCGTTAATCGTCCAGATCCAAGGTGATACTACAGCATACTAAGGTACCTAAGACACTTAGTACCTCGACCATTATTTTACCCTTTCGGACCCGTCAAGAGCTGGAAAAGGTACCCATCCATATTCGCAACCAGACACTCCTGGGACTTTGCGCTACACAAGTCCCTTGGTGGGCCTGTCAAGTGCTCCAAATCTCAGAAGACTACAGGTACCGCGCGTATCATCATGGCTTGAGTCGGTACAAAGCCATGGCACAACAGCCCCCCCATCTAGGGTCCTACCAATGACATAACACGGACGCCGCCTCCAACTTCTCCCCCCCTCTCATAACCGCGAGCCCAATAACCTTGGAGAGCCGAGTCCATTTATATATATCCATGGTAAGCTGCTGACCTCGTCCCAAGACTTCGAGTTAGAGCGGAGGCACGAGCATAACGCCCTACAGAGAAAGAGGAGATAAGAAGCTTAAAAGGGTGCTTATTCCAACCCACGTCTAGGTACGTTTCATTGGCTTGGCCGCAACTTAACATGCATGGTGGGGTGGTTGGATTGCTCCAAGCCCCTCGCATCGGTATTGGCAATGTACTGTTTGTAAAAGCTGGCATCAAGCTCACCTTGTTGTGCAGTCGTTTTGGGTCGTGCATATATTCGCCTGCTCGACACCTGCTCCTGCTACCAGTTTTAAAAGAAGCAAAACATTGAAGCCTCTCGCAAAGTGCGCATAAACCATCGTCGCCGAGATGGTCCTCCAAAGACTCGCCATCCCCGCCGCGAAGCTGCTTCGCAGTAAAAGCCACATTGTCCCTGGCCAGCTCCTCGTCACCGAGCACTTCTTTAAAGTTCCTTTGGATTATGCCAATCCGTCTGCTGGGTCCATAACCCTCTTCGGCCGCAGCGTGACCAAACATGAGACCCCCATCTTCGCCCCCGATGAACCTCCCTCTCCCAAGCCATGGATCGTCTATCTCGAGGGCGGCCCCGGCTTTGGCAACCGAGAGCCTCAAGACCACACACTAACCCGGACTGCACTGTCTCGCGGCTATCAAGTGCTCTATCTCGACCATAGAGGCGTTGGTTTGAGTACTCCCGTCTCTACGGCAATGCTCTCTCGGCTCCCTGGTGGCGATGGGGCCAATGCTGTCGACGTGCAGGCCAACTACCTAAAACTGATGCGCCAGGACAATACCGTGCGCGACTGCGAGTCCGTCCGAAAACTCCTTACCGATGGTTTACCAGAGCACAAGGCTCGGTGGTCTATTTTCGGGCAGTCATATGGCGGTTTCATATCCATCTCATACCTGTCACTCCATCCAGAAGGCTTGCGCGAGGTCTTTCTTACCGGAGGCCTAGCCCCCGTTGGCAAAACTGCTGATCAAGTCTACGAGGCGACTTTCCAGAGAACCATTGAACGCAATGCTGCGTACTACCAAAAGTTCCCAGAGGATATTGAGGCTCTGCGCCAGATAGCTACGCACATCGAGAAAGAAGGCGGCAATCAGGGCCTCCCCTTGCCTGGAGGAGGTTTCTTGACAGTGCCCCGTCTGCTGACTATTGGTATTGCTTTTGGTGGCCACGGCGGCTTCGACCAGGTCCACACTTTACTGGTCCAACTCAAGGCCTCGCTGGATCAGTTTGGCTTCCTTACACGAGCTTCCCTTACTCCCCTCGAGACCTTCACTACGTTTGATACCAACATCATATACGCCATCCTTCATGAGGCCATCTACTGTGACGGGCCCGGCAGCGTTTCCAACTGGTCCGCCAACCGTGTCGGCCAATCTCTCGCACAATTCCCCTGGCTCAACCGGGACAACATATCCATCACCTCGTCCACAGCGCCTGACCAGCCGCTGCTCTTCTCTGGAGAGATGATCTTCCCTTTCCACTTTGAGACGTACCCTGAGCTTATCCCCCTGCGAGTCGTCGCCGAGCGACTCGCCAACGCATCTGACTGGCCGGCGCTCTACGACGTCGATCAGCTGCGCAAGAACGAAGTCCCCGTTTACTCGGCCGCTTACATCCACGACATGTACGTGGACTACGCCATTGCCAAGGACACCGCGAATCTGATCAAGGGCATAAAGACGTTTGAGACGAACATCATGTACCACAATGCCGTGCGGGCAAAGTCCGAGGAAGTTTTGCAGAACTTGTTTAACTTGCGAGATGATGTATTAGATTGATTTACGAGGAGTGTTTGTCGAGCACAGAATGAAGAAGTGGAAAGGATAAATTAGGATCAATGGCATAAATAACCAACAGTCACATAAACGTGTGTCATCTCTTGCCACGATGGAATGATTGTGGTCTTGAATCTCGCTCTATTTTGGTTTTTTTTATCATTCCCTCCCTTTTTTTTCCCGTTTGGATCGTAGAATCGTATACTCCCATATCCACCAATCCCCTCTCCCTATGACAACGTGATAAGCGCATAAGTGAATACAAAAATACTCATTATCTCATTTCCACGTTTCTGAAACTGCCAACAAGTCCTATATAGCCCCTGCCGCACCGCATCGCATTTACCTCTTCTTGGTGGTCTTGCGCTTGGTGGGCTTTCCTCCCTGTTGGGCGCCAGTCGTCTTTACTTTGCTCAGCGAGTCCGTGCTCTTGTCTAGAATCTCAAAATCCTCGCCGGCAGACTCCGAGCTTGGGGGCGTGTGCTGGGGAACGTCGGAGTCTTCCTCGCCGGCAGCAGCCTCCTCGGTCTCGGTCTGCGCAGCATCCTTGAACAAAACACGGCCGACGGTTGACTGGAAGATCCAAACGGGGACGCGGACCACGGCAGTATCTTTGAAAGTCGGCTGGAGAAGCTCGTTCGGCTATAGGCTTATTAGTACTGGATACTAGTCCTGGCCTCGTGGCGGGCGCATGAAACACTTACATCAAGCAGATACTCGTTAACGTTGCCTTCTTCGTCCTCTTCCTCCAAAAAGACGTCTCCCTGAGAGTCCACCACAAGAATCTTTCCATTTTCGGCGACAACCCTCTTGCGAGCACCGGTAGGCGTGGGCGCCGCAGACGCGTCTCGCGATGAGCTCTTGGAGCTCACAGCCTTGCGACTCTTCTTAGATGAGGTCTTGCCATCGTCTTTCCGGGATTCCTTCTCCTGCATGCGTCTCTCCCTTCTGTTCCTCGGTTGGGGCGGCGCAGCGGCGGCTTCATCCTCTTCTGCGGCGGGAGCCGGGGCAGGAGGCGGCGCGGGAGTGGCATCGATGCCAGGAATTCCCATGCCGCCGCCCCAGGCCGTGTTCCTCGCAAAGGTGACGTAGCGTTCCACAAACTCCTTTTGTCGCTTCCAGCTCATGTACAGCGCAAGGTAGTGAATCGCGCCTCCGCCCATCACAAACACGCCCACCAGAACTGTTCCCAACCCTGGCCGGTATCTGTTGTAATAGTAGTCCGTTCCCTTCCACAGAGGGAAGCCATTGGCGAGGAAGTGGTCGTAGCGATCGCGACCAGGGCCTCGGAGGATGTTGGCGATGAGAGAGATCCGGGCCTGGCGCTCCGACGCCTCCTTAACAGCTTTTCGGATCTCCGCCTGTGTAGGTCCCTTGGAGGCCGCAGAGCCGGAACCCTTGTTCTTCTTGCCTGCTTGGGTTTTGTCGGCGCGAAGCTGCTGCTTCACTTTGTCGGGGTGAAGCAACCGTGACTTCTTGCGGTACGCCTTGTTGATGTCGTCTTGTGAGGCAGACGCCGACACGCCGAGGATATCATAGAATGTAGCTGCGGGATCACTTTCGTGAGCCGCAATCTCGTCGCGAATGCGAAAGATTTCTCGATCTGCACGGCCAATTCGTCAGTTTTGTAAACTCCCCACGTCGAAATATCAACCAAACTGTTCAGGATCTCGGGCTTCCATTTTCCTTCCTCACCTTCTTTGCTCCATGCTGCTGCCAGCGGAGTCAGCAGGGATAAAACCCCAACGACCAGATACTCAATCTTCATGACTGCAAGGCCCGGCTCGCTAACCCTTGCATTTATGAAGCCAAGATCCCGATTGTCCTTTGTTTGGATGCCGCAAAACCTCGAGGGGCGACTGGACGTGCTTTTATGTGGGACGGTGAACAAGGCCAGATAGCTTAAACAGAGCTGGATCTAGACAGGGGTACGGGGTACGTCCCAGCACGTCCACCGCCCCTGCATGTGAGAAGTACATGTACATGGGTCCCTACAGTTTTTCGCGACCAGCAGCTGCACTACCCTGAATCTATATTCGCACAACAAGAATAAACAAGACAAGCTTCTAGAGGAGATCAAGAGAGGCGAAATTTCTACTTGCTGCTGTATTTCATCTAGAAACCCAACAATATCCATGTCTTTACGTGCACAGACTATTTTTGCTGTAGATGAGAAGGAAATCAAGTAACAGAAAAATTAAGTTTTCCATGTTGCATGCATACTTACTACCTAGTAGGTAGTATTTCTAGGTGACACATCGCCCAGCACCAAGAGATCGCAATAGAGGGACCATATGCAGGCAAGAGAACGAAGGGAAGTCAAATGGAGAAAAAAAAATCAAACAAAGAGAGCATTGTGAGGTGGACAGGATTAAAACAAGGCTGCCAAAAAATAGTAAAAAGGAGTGGAAAATGTCCAAAAAAAGGAAACAAGCGAGTAGCAATTGCACGTTTCGATCGTGCGACCTCCGGGTTATGAGCCCGGCGCGCTTCCACTGCGCCAAATTGCTTTTTAACTTGTTGTCTCTTGTGTCCACTAAACTTATTTATATCCCTTTGCTATTGCTCCACCCGGCCCCAATAGTAGCCCTTCAGTCTTCACAGGTGAATGCGAAGGCCATGGTTATGGTACGATGAGTCCATAGCCTGCCTTGATACACAGATTTCCTTTTCACTTACTGTCCTTAATTGTTCTTTTGCTTTCATTTCTATTTTACTTTGCATCTTTGGCTGTGCCATGAGTGACTAGATATCCCAAATATCGACCAGAGCATACGACTCTCTACAAACTTGACATAATTCCTTGACTCCTTTAGTGCGCCAAATATTATGAGTCACGCGAATAAATACACCAACGAGAATGCGCTTGGTTGAAATGAGAACACCTCATTAAATAGTATATGAATGAAACTATATATACATCTACTTGCGATTCGCTCGCTTCCGCGCCTTTGATTCTCTCTCGTAGGCGTTTGCCTCTCGTCCCTCCTCGTTTTGAATCTCGGCAATGAGTCTCTTGTATTTCTTCTCGTAAGCCTCGTCCTTTGCCTTCTTGACCCGAAGGTTCTCTCTCGCCATGAAATTGGCATCCTTCCGTAGCTCTCGCATGGCACCCTTGCGCTCCTTCTTGTGTTCGGCCTTGAGCTTGGCCAATTCGGCCCTCTCACGATCGGGATCATAGTGTTTGTCTGGGTCAAACGTCTCCTCAAACTTGGGTATATAAGTCTTGATGGCAAGGGGTTTGTGATGGTGAAGCTCCAGAGGTCGGCGTGACAGCTGCGAAACCCTAGACATCCGTTTCAACTTCTCCTCCAGCCTCTCCGATTTCTCGCTAACACCCGCGGGTAGGTGTTCCCGCGATGACTTGCCGTTCAAATGGTTCAAAACTTCAATGACCTGGCTGAATGTTTCCAAAAATGAGGGTTTTCCTGTCCACAGGTCTGCAGCCGCGTCAAGCAGTTGAATGGTTGTGCATAACAGAGCAACTTTAAGAGCTTTGCCGCCATCCTGTGTTTTTTCAGGCAAACAATCGGAGAAGTTGAGGCGCCTTAGCTCAACAGCCTTAGCTTTTTGGACTCGACTTCCTGTGGGAGGCTCATGTACTGGGAAGCTGCCGACCGGAGGTGATGGTGTTGGTGAAAGTGAGCAGATTGTGTTTAGGGAGAAATTGATCACCTCAGGAATATATCGCTTGGATAGCTGCTGATACTGCAGACACAGAATAGACAGATAAGTTCCGACGGCGTAATCTGACATCTCTCGCGGTACCTTCTGACCAATGTACCGACCGATCGTAAGCATTGCTGGCGTTACAACCTGGTGGAAATGATCAGACGTGGGGAAGATAGTCCCAATCGCCGTAAGGAGTGTAAGATCCGAAGGCTGCAGCGCAATAGGTCGATTCTGGCTAATCTCCACAAGGTGGTGGCAGAACCTCTTCGCGATTTCAATTGGGAACATCTTGGAAAGGGAATGGATGTGACGAATAAGGCTTTCTAATACGGAGAAAGATGGTGAAGTCTCTGCGTCCCAAGGGAGAGCCACGAAATCCACCAGGGCCACGGCAAAATTTGCCAACCTCTCCTTATTTTTGCTATCCAGCTTGGGATGGTGCAGAGCTCGGATTCGCTGGACAATTTTTGGCAGGTGTGCGTGATCGTAGTCTTTGGTGATGGACACAAACTCGGAGCAAGATTGAGGACAAGGGAATGTAAAGGGTAGCCCGTTCTCGTCGCTCTTCTCATTAGACGTGAAGTTTGCCTGGAATATGGGGTTTTTGGTCTCCGCCTCGTTCAAGAGGCCCTTTGTGAATTCGTCATCGTCGTCCTCATAATTAACAGCTTGGCCCGCGGAATCTTCATCGTCTTCATCTTCATCGTCGAGCTCGTCGTCGCTCTCGACGAGTTCCAAATCAGATCCACTGGCTACTAGGTCGTCATCTATGATAAAGTCGTCTTCATCATCGAAGCCCAACTCTGTGGCTGTTGGCCTAGCTTTGATACCATGTCCAAGGCCAAACCCATCGTCGTCGTCATCATCGTCAGCAGGTTCCATCTCGCCAGATACATGGTCTTCTTTCTTTTCCTCCTCATCTTCGTCGCTGTCAGACACCTCCTCACCCATCATCCGCTTTTGGCGCTTTTCCTCAAGTTTCTTCAGTCGATTGGAGTCTTCCTCTGCCTTTTCTTCGTCCGTCTTAGTACGATTGGATGGCTGTGCTCTTTTGTCCTGAGCCAGTCGTTTGACCTGAACGTCAAAATTCTTGTCGAAAGCGTCCCGGTCGATACCAGCTATGGCAGATAATGGAGTAACATTTTCCTGCTGCTTTGCGCCACCGAGACCTGATGATAGTAGTTGCTGGATATTCGGGAGCTCCTTGTCGAGCTGCATCCGAAGGTCATCGTCATCATCTTTGGCCGCCTGTCGCTCGTATCTGTGGAGTTTTGACTTTGCAATAACTTCCTCCATGACCTCTTTCTTTGTCTTTTTACGCTCAGGCTCGCCCTCCTCGGCCTCTTCATCGCCTGCCGCGATGCTAGCTCGGAGTCGTTTAAGTCGCTTCTCACGGGTATCTCCATCGCTGTCTTCATCCTCTTCAAGGTCGTCTTCGTGAAAGTCATCCATCAATTCCTCTTGATCATCAAAACTTATAGATTTTCCCATGTGTGTCAAGCCGTCCATGGGTTCGTCGTCTTCCAAATCAAAGACTGAGCTCTTCTTGTGTGCTTTCTGCTTTTCTCTAGCAAATCTCTCCAACATTTTTTCTTCAGGCGTCATTGTTGGGTCGTTTTCGCCGAATCGTCGATCCAGGATTCCTCCAACCTTGTTGCGACGCTGCATATCTACGAGAAGGGTTTGCCTGCGCTGTTGCGTGAAGAGTTAGAGAGACGTTTGGCCTACAAACGGTGGCGCTTTCTTACCTTTTCCTCGCTGGCAGCTTTGGCCAAACCAGGCCTTCCCTTGATGGAAGCATTTCCGGGTTTCGGCCTATTGGTGGTCACTTCAAACTTGGGCCCGCGTGCGGCATGTTTGAGGTCGAATGGATTGAATTGCTCTCGAATTCCCTCCAAGACGACTCCTCTCTGAAGGCGCTTGTCGTTCCGAGACTGATCATCTTGGGCCAGCTTCCGCCGCTGCTTCTTCGACTTTTGAGGACCTGTGATTCCTTGCTCTCTCAGCGACGCCTTAAGGCGTTTGAGCTGGGAACCGGCCATAGTAGACGATGTTTGTCTCCACGATCGAAATCTTTGATCGCAGAATTGTCCTGCTCACGGAAGCGCAGCCTGTTACAACAAACTTGCTTGCTAATTTTTTTGAAAATGGCTTATCGATAGCAGCGCCTAGCGTTAAAACTGTTGGTGGAGACGCAGGCTCCCGCGTGGTGGATACGTACCTTGAGAGCTGTGGGGACACTTTCAAGCTGATTGGGGACTCTCTTTTATTATTGCGCCAGGAAGCTTCCACTTAGCACTTCTTAAACCATAACTACGGCATCATACATATCTACCTCCCATGCGATTCTGCCGAAAAGAAGCCTCTCGTGGGACGACATGAGCTGGTCAAGCCGCCTATTATCATTCGCACGCGATGAGCGAATAATTTTAGTGAGCATCGGGCTTGCCACGTTTGGCCTGGTGAGCTCGATGATCACAGCTCTTACGTTTATTCGAGACGACAATGAGATTCCTCCTTCAGAGCCCAAGACTCAGTACATCACCCAGGATACGGAAGACTCGCTTCAGCTGGACACACTAGAAAAGCTTCTGGATCACCCCAACTTCTCAATAAAGGAAATTGCTGTGAAGATACTCTGCGACAGGGCGGCTAACAACCCTGAAGTAATCAAGTATATATGGTTCGGGATTACTCGGCCGGATTACGAAGAGCGGATGGACTCTCTTAGGACATTGGCTGTATTGACAAGCCAGACAGGTAAGATTAGCAAGGAGCTTTACACCTGGGAACGTGCTCATAGTCATCACAGGTAACGAGGGATTGGCCAGACTGCACGATGAGAGGGCTTACTCGGCGTTGGTGAGGTGCATGGAACTCTGCATGGAGAGCACCGATCTTCCGCTTGTCACCGATATCCACTGGGATGAATACTATCTTCGTGACATGGGCGAAAGATTCTGTCTCATGTTCCTGACAGAACTGATTAACAAATACGGAGCTACAATGCTCGTCAAGGCTAAATTTGTTGAGAAATGGCTTTCAAAGCAAGACTGGGGCAGAACTGCAGAGGAGAGACGCCATAACTTTAAGGACTATATGAATCTTCGAAACAACCGGATAACTGATATTGTGAACCGCATCAAGCATTCCCGACGTGGTTTACGTGCACTAGAAAAAGCAGGGTTGATCGATAAAGAAAGCTCTCGACGACGGATGAGAGAACTCCCCGATCTCCTTATGGAAGTGGAAGAAGAGATTGCGGGCGGAGAGCAATCAGGGGAGCAGCAGAGTCGGCGGACTAGGGAACATTCCGCCGAGGAACAAAGACTTCGACGTCAACATCGCGAGGCAATGGTTTTGAATGACGGAACACGGCCCTTGGGGCGAGAAGACATTATTGAGCGTGATGCATCTCCAGCATGATGAGCCATTCATTGTGTGGAGTCAAGGCAAGTAAAGGCTGCTGATAGTCGGCCCAGTTTACAGGAGAGGGCCGTGAACAGCGAAGTGGATAAAGATGGGAAAGCCAAAGCTACATATGCTATATACATGCGAGGTTTGTAAGCGCCTATCTTAGTGGAATATCTGTCCGTCTGACTCAATTGCAGTAGCAAAGAGAACGATACAGGTAGATATCTAAACCAACTACTATCACCTCACAGCTACAAAGCCCCAGACCATCCACGCTCACTGCGACGTGTAAATAATATGGCGGTTGCTACGGCCCTGGTGTGCTATGCGGCTTGGTCTTTGATTGCAGGCAAAGCTGAATGGGATTCTTGATGGATACTCCTTGCTCTGCAGCCTTATGCTGCATGATATCATCACATGCTCCCCCCCGTGGCTTGTGATTACCCTGGTCTGTAATAAGACATTCCTTCTGAATGTTTGGGGCACGGAGCACGGACTATGATCACTACTAGGTTAGGTAGAGGAACAGATTGAATGAAAAGTTCGGCTGACGGAGAGTATTCTGCATTCACCTGATGATGTAAAATAAGCATGCGACAGGCTGGGTATCCTTGCTCAGAGGTAGTACTAGGTACTAATAGAGCATGCTGGGATGAAGGTATCGATACATACTTACCCACTAGAAGCTTCTGGCTGGCTCATCCGCTGCTCTGCCGGTCATAATTTCCATGCCCCCCTGAGAGCGATTCACTGCCGCCGATGCGGGGGGAAAAAGCAAAGAGCAGACGCAAGAGTATTGGCTGCATTGCGAGCTAACGCAGTGCCGTAATTTGAAAACAATTCCCTCCTGATATGTGACATGGCTGTGATACCTTTATGGTCTAAGGTGAACGCGTGATCTATTCATTATATTAGACATTGTGTAGCGCTTCGAAGTCAATCAGGTTAGTTCTGGGTTCCGGTTCTCGGCAGTGCCAGTGCTATTGGCGCATTGGTGGGCGAAAGAAGATTGCTGAGACGGCTAGCAGAGCAAGCCGCCAGTGACAGCGCCCGGTTAGAGGGGGCCAGCCTAGCTGTAATAGCCCGAGTACAGACTCATGTTAGGGGGGAAATCGCTCTTTATGTCTCCTGACATTCGTTTCATCATCCATTGTCTTTGGCATTTCTACTCGTAGTCTTCGCATAGGTTAGAAACTGGGTATTAGCTGATGCCACGTGCAGTATTGTATTGTACAAGCCTCCCCCTTTGTCTGCTGACGCGTTGATTTGAAGTGATCTACAACACATACAACTCATTGCTAGGCAACGGTGGAAGGCACCAGAAACAAGATGGGGGAACTGCTTGCTATTAGTCGCCCCAATCAGCTCTAGCAATGCTACCGTAATACACCAATGATCCCGTATCGCCTTTATTACAAGAGACAAAAGGTGCCAGTACCTGGCGGCCTGCAGGCGAAATCGATGCGTGGCGCTACAGGCTGCATCGACTGCCCAATCCAGACGGCAGCGGCCCGTTAGCCCTGACGGCCAGTGACAGTTGATAGGCCGGCGTCCCTGGGTAACGACCTGGAGCCAGCGAAGCACCCCCAGCACATCGCAATAAACAAACATTGCTGCGACATCTTGCTGCGTCTCCTGTCATATCGCTAGCTCTGCACATTTCTTCTCCTTCTTTTATTCTTCTCACCCGTTTCTTTAAACAGAGTGTGTTGTTTTGTGAAACCTCCTTCTACGACCCCTCACTTCTTATGTGCTTCCTTTTTTACACTGTCGTTGCCATCCCCCCCCTCTCTACCAGCTTTAATTACGGCGCTCGCTCTCCCCAGCTAGGCGACCCCCCCGGGTGCTAACCTGGCATCTCATTTTCTTCCCTTGTCGCTCGCCTAGCCCATCGAGAGCCGCCTAAATACCAGTAGGAACAGCAGCTGCTGTTATTCCTGCTAAACTACGGAACAGCAAGGCCCAAAAACACAGCAGAAGGGAGTTATATTGGACGAGGGGCGGCCCCCCTTTTGACGGTATCTGTACTTCATACCAGCACTACGGAGCACTCCCACTACCGGTATCCAGGCGTGGGGTGTAAACAAGGCCCGGCACGCCCTCCAGATTGCTGCTAAAATTTGTTGGCCTGGGCTCGAACCCGACCGACGGCGCCATGTCCCTTTCCACGACAACCACTTCCACAGCAGTCAAGCCGGCAAGGTCCAACTTCTCGCGCTCGCTGCGCCGGCCATCCACCACAGCGTCGACGCCCGACTTGGGATCTGTCTATTCCGCCCAGTCGAAGCTGCTGCGCAAGACGTCGCTCGCGGCCCTGACTCCGAGTTCCTTGGCCAGCATCCCCGATGTCAGCGAGAGCTACGCCATCGACTCTGTTCTGAACGAAACTTCCGAAAACACAATCCCCGAGGAGGATCCTGAGACGCCGTCCACTATGGAGCTGTCCGTCGGCGACGCTGTCAACGTGCCTGGCGGCATGGCCGGCACTGTCCGCTTTGTCGGCACCGTCCAGGGGAAGAAGGGCACATTTGTTGGAGTTGAGCTGGATTCGGAATATGCGGCGAGGGGGAAGAACAACGGCGATGTCGATGGGTAAGACGAAAGAGCCGCAGCATTGTCCGTCGCGCCGAGAGTTGACCGCTAATCTGTTTGCCTGTTGCAATCCACAGCGTTTCCTACTTTTCGACCAATGTCGCTGGCGCCGGTATCTTCGTCCCGGTTGCCAAGGCCCTCCGAAAGTCCTCCGGTTCGTCGCCCATGACGCCCACTGCGAGCGGTTTGAAGCTGAGCATGGGCAATTCAGTTAGCCTGACACCTCCAACATCAAGTCTCTCGAAATTGAGCGCCTCGGCTGGGCCTGGCTCCCGGGCTCCGAGCCCGCAAGGCAAGAAGCCACGGCCTTCGCTCTCGCACCCTGACTCACCGCAGCGGAAGATGGCCATGTCGCCAGGGCCGCGCCCGTCAATTTCAGCACCAGCAGTCAGGGCTCCTTCAAGATTTGGTAGCCCGACGAACCGACTTGCGCAGAGCGTGCGTGGCACCGCCGGACATATGGGCGATCCAAACAAGAAGGGTGCGGCGATGGAACGGCGGCCCAGCTTTGGTGGGCCTCGCAGCACTTCTTCTCTAGGCCCTGAGCCACTCTTTGACGAAGAACCAGCGCCAATATCAATGCCCCCTCCGCCAACGAAGAGCACTACCAACTTGGGGGGATCACTTTCGTTGCGTCCGCCATCCCGGGCAACTACCATTAACGACGAAGAGATTGAGCGGCTGCGCGCTCAGCTGGAGGATCGAGATCGACAACTCAAAGAACAGGCCGCAACATTGGCTGAGATGGAGAGCAGCCTTACTGAGCTCCAAACGCTGATAGAGTCCCCCGAGGGGCTAGGAAGAAGGACCAGTTTAGACGATAAAGACGCAGCTCAGCTTCGGCACATGCTGCGAGAAAAGAACGACAAAATCGCCATGCTCGCAGCGGAGTTCGATGCCCATCGAGCGGATTTTCGGAGTACTATTGACACCCTTGAAATGGCTAGCACAGAGACTGAGCGGGTGTATGAGAAGCGCATAGAGGAGCTTATTGCAGATGTTCGTGAACTCGAGTCGAGAAATCTGGATGTCGACTCTGTCGCGACACAGCTGAAGCAGTTGGAAGAGCTGGTTCAGGAGCTTGAAGAAGGCTTGGAAGATGCCCGTCGTGGTGAAGCCGAGGCCCGTGGAGAGGCCGAATTCTTGCGAGGAGAAGTTGAGCGAACTCGGTCGGAGCTTCGGCGGGAAAAGGAGAAGGTCGTCCCCCACAACATATCAGCCATGAGTGGCGACAGCGCTTCACTAGCCAAGGAGTTGGAGCAGAAGGAGGATGAGATCCGCGGGCTCAAGGCCATTATTCATTCCCTCAGCCGGGATTCAGTCCCTGGCGCTGAAGGCCACACTCCCAGGCCGCGTCCCGGTTCACTGATTGGCGAAAAAGACGCCATCGAGAACAAGATTGCTCGAGATAACCTGGAGAGACAAGTTGCCGAACTGCAGCAGATCCTAAAGGAGAAGAACCATCGAGAGGAGGAGCTGCAGCATGAGATTGAATTTTTGCGCTCAGAAAGCGTCAACGTAGTTAACACGACTCGCAATTCGGCTCCCGTTCCGCGCTCCATTCACCGGTCATCTATAAGGGATTCCCGGGACACTATCATGTCCGTCCGGTCTCACGAGCGACAATCACGATCACCGGAGCTCTCTCATCAGCGCGCAAGCACCCTCGACACGATGCACGAAAGTGACACCTACTCGACCGCTACCGAGACTAGCACTCTCTGGTGCGAGATCTGCGAGACTGGTGGTCATGACATCCTGACTTGCACAAATATGTTTGGCAACGATAGCGCCAAGAGCTCCAACAACAACCAAGAGGAAGAAGAGAAGGCAGAAGGAGACACGACTCACGAAGATCTTAAGCCACTTACACCCACGGGTGATGAGATTCAACACCCCGCAGTGTTGACCCCCGGTCTCCCCAAGGAGGAGCCCGCATCAGTTCCGGCAGTCAGGATCATCCCTAACCCTATGGAATCAGGACCCGTGGCCGGCAAGGAGAGCGGCATCCTAGACCCCGAGAAGTGGTGCGCCATCTGCGAGCGGGATGGCCATGACAGCGTTGATTGCCCCTTTGAAGACGCATTCTAAGACTTGTCTAATTTGAATACGTGACGGTTTTACCTCCACGAACCGAATAGACGGAGATTAAAGCAGACATGATAGATGGCAGACATTGACGACTTTGACGTTTCTGTATTATGGCTGCATTTTGTATTCAAGACTTGGCATTCTTTATTTGGCTTGGGCATTCATTCGTATTGATACCACACCCTCTTCTTTGCCGCCTTTGTTTGCCGGTGAGGAGTTGTACGGCTTGTGTTTTGTTTTTTTAGAGAGCCTTTAGATACTACCATGCTTCTTTTTTTGTAATAATAGCATTGAATTTGTACACTTCATACTGCCCATATGTACCGAATACTTTCGTATCTGATGCATAAGATCTACTAACCCACTCCTGTCATTGCTGTTTTGTGACAGGTTATAGTCTGGACTTGTGTGCTACCTCGTCTCCAGACACACGGACGCCTCTCCTACTACTACCTGCACTATTACCTCAGACCGTGATCACGACGAGCACAGCGCCCCGTACGACCATGTGTGTTTTATGTAAGATGAAAGCGAGGTTCTACGCAACACTTTAATATCATCAGGCACTCTGGGTAAGCGTCTTGTTGGGCAACACAAAAGATGCCTTCAGACCCAAGGGAAATCCCTCCAGACACAGAACACAAAGAAGAGGCAAGCAAAGCTACAGCCATTCCAACGCAGCTCTACATGGCCAATTGCCTTGCGCGCATCAGGCCGTGTGGCGGTGTCAGCCAGCCCGCTGTTTTCCATCCATCCCTTTTATCGGAGCAGCTCATGGACGTGCATTAGTGCTAGTCTTTTTTCAGCCAGCAACGGGATGCTCCGCTGGGCGAGATCGATGATTTGATCAGCCAGAAGGCGACGGTGACGTTTCGTGGAGTTGCAGCGGGACGGGCCCCCCTGGTCGGGCCAGCTGCTTTTCGCCCATGGGCACAGGGAGACAACGCTCAGCGCGCGGCCTGCAATGCGCCAAGGGTTTTGGGGTCTTTGAGCTGGCAGACAGGGGGGGACGTGGTTTGTTGATGGAGGAAGACGAGAGAAATCTCGAAAAGCCCCGATTCTCTGATGGCCGAGATTCTGGGAGAGGAGAAGAAGCGGGAGGGGTGGTACAGGTACATAGCGCGGAGTACCAGTAAGATGAAGAAGGCAGCATCGGAAAGTTTAAAGTGTGAAGTACGAAGTAACAGTACCTGGCGGGTAGCGATACAGCCTCACGCTTCGATTGGGTTCCAGCACATGTTGCCATGTGCCTACGAGCGGTGCTGCTAGTACCTCCTCGGCCGCTCCAAGTGCCTGACTTACCTACCTGGTACTAGAGCGGTACGCAGCATCGTCCAGATGGCAGATGGAAATGCCCATTGCCTCTGTGATGGGATCTGAAGCGATAAACAAGGCGCCGGCGATTGAGGCGACAAATATTTGCTTCTTTCGCTGCCAGCGCTCGTCTGGCCAAAGCAGCGCCTTCTGTACAGTGACAAACAAGTACTCGGCGGTACCCGTTAGCTCGCCGGACGGTACAACAAAAAGGTTGCGAGCTTTTGCATTATCGGGCACCGCCACACCATCGACTTTCTTCGATACAATTCCATGAGGCGCACGCAGCCTTGGGGGACCCCTGCAGCCGCCCTTTTTTAATCCTCCAAGGCGGCGCTTGAGCGTCTGCCCTTCGTTACGACGACCCCAAGGCCGCTTTCCCTTGACCGAAACATTTTCTTCTTTCTTCTTCTTCTTCCTTGTTCCATTCAAATAATCGGCTGCAAACCCGGAATCCTCGCTGTTTCCTGCTCGCCATCATCGCCGCCCGGCAGTCTGTTTTCGCTCTCGCCGCCTGCTCGGCTTTCTAGTTACAGCCCGCAAATTTCTCCAAAGCCCCACCGATCCCTCCCAGTGGCTTCCTGGGCACGCTATCTTTTTTTTCTGCTGGGCTATTACTCAGGTACGATAAAACCACCAAGTGCATTTGCCCCTCGGCCGCCAGACCTTCCGCCTTCTTCTACTGCATCTCGCCGTCACCTCCAAAGATATTCTCAAAGGTGTTATATCTGGAAGTGGCCCGGATAGCGGAATCTTGCTTTTCTTCTCTTCGCTGCCTAGAAGTTTCTACGGGCGTTCGGTTGCTGCGGGCTCTTTTTGTTTTTAGCTCTGACTAATCGCTGTACCACAGAGCCCTCTTTATTAGCAGCGAACAAGTCGACCATCTATCGTCGTTCTTCTTGAATTTTTGGCGCAAGCAATACCATTTTTCTTGATCTTCTATAATATCAGACACCATGGTGAAGGAGACAAAGTTTTATGACACCCTTGGTGTATGTATTGACCCCGCCGGACGCCCATCAGGCTGGACTTGGATAGAAAGGCTTACATATTTTGCTCTAGGTCGCTCCCACAGCTACGGAGCAGGAGTTGAAAAAGGCTTACAAGATCGGTGCCCTGAAGCACCATCCCGGTACATAATACCTGAGCAATCATCCGCTGGAGGGAAATTACATTCTAACACTCACATCTTTTAGACAAGAACGCTCACAACCCCGCTGCCGAAGAGAAATTCAAGGAGATCTCCCATGCCTACGAGATCCTGTCCGATCCCCAGAAGCGCCAAATCTACGACCAATATGGTGAGGCCGGACTTGAGGGTGGCGCTGGTGGTGCTGGCGGCATGGCCGCTGAAGACCTGTTTGCTCAGTTCTTTGGCGGTGGCGGCTTCGGAGGCATGGGCGGCATGTTTGGCGGCATGCAGAACCGTGGGCCCCCCAAGGCTCGCACCATCCACCACACTCACAAGGTTTCTCTCGAGGACATCTACCGGGGAAAGATCTCCAAGCTCGCGCTGCAGCGCTCTATCATCTGCCCCAAGTGTGACGGCCTCGGAGGAAAGGACGGTGCCGTTCGTAAGTGCACAGGCTGCAATGGTGCTGGTATGAAGACCATGATGCGCCAGATGGGCCCCATGATCCAGCGCTTCCAGACTGTCTGCCCAGACTGCAATGGCGAGGGAGAGATCATCAAGGACAAGGATCGCTGCAAGCAGTGCAACGGCAAGAAGACCACGGTTGACCGAAAGGTCCTCCATGTCCATGTTGACAGGGGCGTTAGAAGCGGAACCAAGGTCGAGTTCCGAGGCGAGGGTGACCAGGCCCCCGGTGTCCAGGCCGGTGACGTTGTGTTTGAGATTGAGCAGAAGCCTCACGCACGTTTCACGCGAAAGGAGGACGACTTGCTCTACCGATGCGAGATCGAGCTGGTCACTGCCCTTGCGGGAGGTACCATCTATGTAGAGCACCTGGATGAGCGATGGCTCAGCATTGAGATCCTGCCCGGCGAGGCTATTGCACCAGGTAAATATCTCTTTCCCCATGTATTTACCGAACTTTAAATCGGGTCGCAGCTAACAACCTTTGCTCAGAATCCGTCAAGATGGTTCGCGGTCAGGGTATGCCTTCATACAGACACCATGACTACGGTAACCTTTACATCCGCTTCGATGTCAAGTTCCCTGAGAAGAACTGGACCGATGACCCCACTGCTTTCGAGATGCTTCGAAAGCTCCTCCCACCCCCTACAACACAGACCGCTGCCCCTGCTGAGGCCATGACAGAGCCTGCTGATTTGGAAGACCTGGATACCAAGGCTCAGACCAAGGTCTTCGGAGACCCCAACTCTATGGGAGAAGATGAGGATGAAGATGGTCACCCTGGCGGCGAGCGCGTACAGTGCGCTTCGCAATAAACGATGTCTATATATAAAACTCGGGGCTCAAAATTAAAAAACGAGAGTGGATGGTTGACGCACGCTGGCGCCGTCGAGGAAGGCGGAGCGGTGCTGCTGGATTCATTGGGGGAATTGACATTACGTCATCTCGTTCTCTGCCGCAACATATAGGTTTTTTTTTCGCAGTCTCATTGATACCATCTGGAGGAGGGATGCCTTTCCCCTCCGTTGCATTTGGGAAGGCGATGGTGAAGCGGATGCGCAGAGGGATGATAACGGGCATGTCCATTTTGCCGACCATTATTATGGACTGGAGTGCTTTTTGGACTTGCATGACTAGGCTGGGGGGGCGTTTAGAGGGCATAGACGATTTGACGAGCTTTTAAGTTGTTGCAGACTTAGACTATGAATATGATGATTTAGGCAAATGATTTTGTTCCTTCATATTGGTATTCCGATTCTAAAAAGATGATGGGTGATGAAAAATTAAGTGCTAGGTAGTCAAAGCGGGTATTATCCAACAAGATCACTCATCGCCATCTCCAGTATCTACGGCTACATCACTGTCGACGGTTCCCTGTGGCACTTCTGAGCCAGCTTCCTCGTCCAGTTCGCTCGTAACCACCTTCCGTAGGCTTTCAACAGTGTACAAAAGACCTCGGACCTCGTCTTCACTGATATCGGCTTCCTTTGCCTCGACTGCTTTGTCCTTGAAAGAAGTCTCAACATCTACGGCTAGCCTACCATTGGTCATGGTGAGACGGAATGCATGGAGGCTTTGCGCCTTTGTCTCCACATCAGGGTCGATGGCGGCAATAACCGTAGGGGCGGCGTCGCTGTTTGGAGAGATGGTGAGGGATAGGGGTTTGCCGGGGAGTTGGATGATTCCTGGGCAGTGGAGCTCGTTGTCTTCGTTGAGCTTCCATGAGAATATCGCTTTGATGCTGTGATGTGTTGGTTAGATGTTTTGGGAGTTTGTGCGTATGCTAGAAAGGGTGGGGGAGAGCCTCATGTTGATATGCGGGAAAAACTTACTCTTCACAAATGGCCAGGATATATGCCAGGGCGCCGTTTTCAGAGGGGTAAAGCAGAGTATAGAGGGCCGAGACGGCAACTGTGGTGGTTTCAGGGGCGATTTCCTGAGCGAGAGACAGGATGCTCGTTTTGAAGAGTTGCTTTCCGGCGAGCCAGTCCCAGACAAAGATGTGCTCGTCGCCGCCTCCTGAGACGAGAATGTCTTGTTTGGTTGGGGAGACGACCATGTCGTTGATGAACTCCTTGTGTCCGAAGCAAAATTTCTCAATGATGTGCGCGTGAGGAATGTAACGGGACACTCGAATATGCTCATCTCTATCGGCGGTGAGGATATACTTGCGCCCCTGCTGCTCACCGAGGACTAGGGCAGTCAGCATGGAGACGTGTCCGAGCAAGAGATTAAGTTCGAAATCGGGGCCTGCAGAATTTCCGGCGTCCTTGGATTCGCTGGCGAGCTCAGCTTGCTTGATTTGGTTGAGAAGGGCGAGGCGATTGCCTTTGGAATGAACGGTGAGCGTGTTGGCAGTAGGTTTAAAGGCCTTTTTGCTGGGAAGCTGTAGAGACGATAGTGACACCGAGGACTTTGATCCATCAGATGGGATGAGTAGAGGCAGGGCATAGACATCTCCAAACTTGTCGCCGCAGATGATTTGAGAATCCGGCCCTATGGCGACTGCGCTTGGTCGCTTGGGCATAGTCCTATGTTTTCACATGATTTAGCACAGGTCACTTCTCAAAGTAGACGCGATGAGGATAACATACCTTCGGCTGAGCTGCTTGAGCTGGCCATTTCCGTCATGCTCAAAGACCCAAACAGCTTTGTCATGCCCCGTTATGGCTAACACATGGCTTCCATCCGGAGTACTTGTCAGATGAGTGATCACAGGCCGGTCAGGCACACGAGCGAAACGAGGTTTGCCGCTGTCATTGTCTTTTCCAGCCTTGTTTTTGCCCTTCTTACCCCTGCCGTCGAAATGGCCAGATCGAGACTTGTCGTCTTGAGCAGTCGTAGGAGTAGAAGTTTCAGCCTCGAGGCTCACTGAAGGGCTCTCACTCTCACCATCCAACTTTTGTCGCTTAGCCGGCGGGCCGTCGCTCTCAGTTGCCGGGGTGTCAGCCTCTACCACCAGTGCAGCTTGAGACTTGGCCTCGTTTATGGCTTTTATTGAGTCGGCAACCCTGTCGACATCAGGATGCTTCCATGATGAGATGTAGCTGCCGTCTGTGAGGCTGAAGGTATGGATTGCGCCTCCGCGAGCAGCAAAGAGGATTTGCCCTTGGACGTGGACCTTGTTATAAGGGATCTTCATTTTCTTCGAAGAGCTATTGAATTGGGCTTCTTAATAAGGGCTGAGATATTGAATGAATGCTATCCAATTGGGGCTTGAAGAATTTATGCAAGCCCTTCAGCTTATCTTGAAACTTTTTTGATAGTCCTGCAGAGGCGCAAAGAAAAAAAAGATACAATCTCTTTGTACCTTCACCTTGAGCTGCAGCTCTCCGCCCACACAGCCGTTTAAAATGGTACGTACTGCTCTCCACCTCAAGCTGACAAAGAAATGCTACTCTCACCGCTTGCCCAAATAAGGCTAGCAAAGGCATGCCCTAGCCATTCGACACACATTTTCTCACTGGCTGCAAAATCCGGAAATTTTGGCTCCTCTTCTTTTTCCGCGATAGACTTCAAGTCACCAAAATTCCCATATACTAAAATTCCCTTTTGCCCTTAAATAACCTGCCTTCATAAAAAAGAAGATATGGGGGGCAAAACAGCGAACAAGGCCGGCTACTTCGACAAGCTGAAGGGCTTGCTCCAGGAGTACAAGTCCATCTTCATCGTTGAGATTGACAATGTCTCCTCCCAGCAGATGCACGAGATCAGACACTCCCTTCGTGGCAAGGGTGTTGTCCTGATGGGCAAGAACACCATGGTAAGGCGATTGCGCATGTTTTCGAAACTAGGAGATTTTTTTTTTTCTTTCTTTCATGGGAGACTAATGCGCGGAATTGCATAGGTTCGCCGAGCTCTGAGGACCTTCATCCTCGATACTCCCGAGTACGAGCGTATCCTGCCTTTCGTCAAGGGCAACGTCGGTTTCGTCTTCACCAACGGCGAGCTGAAGGATGTCCGTGACCAGCTTCTGGCCAACCGTGTCGCTGCTCCCGCTCGTGCCGGTGCTGTCGCTCCCGTCGATGTGTGGGTTCCTGCTGGAAACACCGGTATGGAGCCTGGCAAGACCTCTTTCTTCCAGGCTCTCGGTGTCCCCACCAAGATTGCTCGTGGTACCATTGAAATTACCACCGATCTTAAGCTCATTGATGCCGGCAACAAGGTCGGCCCCTCCGAGGCCTCGCTGCTCAACTTGTTGAACATCTCTCCCTTCACCTACGGTATGGGTATTGCTCAGGTCTACGACCAGGGCCAGACCTTCCCTCCCTCCATTCTCGACATCGGCGAGGAGCAGCTCCTTGGTACCCTGGCCACCGCCATTACCACCGTTGCCACCATCTCCCTGGCTCTCAACTTCCCCACCCTGCCTTCCGTCATGCACTCTCTTGTCAACTCCTACAAGAAGGTCCTGGCTGTTGCCGTTGAGACCGAGTTCAGCTGGCCCGAGATTGAGCAGCTCAAGGATCGCATTGCCAACCCTGATGCCTACGCCGCTGCTGCCCCCGTTGCCAGCGCTGGTGGCGCTGCTGCCACTGAGGCTGCTCCCGCTGAGGAGAAGAAGGATGAGTCCGAGGAGGAGGACGAGGAGGGCTTCGGCGGTCTCTTGTACGTGGCACCTATTGAACCCCCCGCGAAACTAAAACTAACGTGCTTAATAGTGACTAAACCACCAATCACGGTAATGGGTCGGCTTTCAGGGCTTATTCGGTTTGTTTCAAGGTATATGGATCTAAATCTACGGGTGCATAGATCATTGGTTGGTCAAACTAGGATCAATGCAATGATTACATGAGACACGAAAAAATCAATGAAAGTTGCGAAGTCAACTGTTGAACAATGAATGAAAATGGGCCAACTTGTGCATATCGAATCGTGATGAATGGTGACGACTGAACAACTACTCACTGGCAAAAAGGTTAGTTTCTTTCTTCTTGAGCTGTGAATCCTCCTCTCTCTCTCTCCTCCTTTGGATGATTAAAAATTTATTCATGAGCTTTTTAACCCTGAAATCTCCTGATGAAAACAAATATTCAACAACACCTTATGACTTATAACCTATCTTTTTTCCAAATGTTATTCTATACTGCTTTCCTAGTAAAGGGTATCAATAGCTAACATACAAAAGATATAGGATTTGCACGCAGAAATCTATCATTTAGGCAAACTGCCAGCGATTTTATGCTACAACATGCGACTTGCCGGCTCCAATATCATTCCAGTATGCATCTTTGCCTCCGTGAGATCCAAGGCCTTTTTAGCAATGTCAATGGCATGTTGCGGTAGTCCCGCCAGGCGTGCTACCTTGAGGGCATGACTCTGGCGGTTAATGCCTGGCCGTAGTTTGTGAACGTAGACGAAGCCGCCATTTCCATCCTCTTTTACATCGGTACAGTAGGTTTGGACAGGTCCAGTTTGCGGGTCACAGAATCCGTCAGTAGCTGCCATGTCGGCCACGTCGTGAAAGTGCGTTGCAAATAGAGTTCGGCACTGGTTGATAGTCACGAGGTGGTGTAGGCAGGCAAACGATATTGCTGTACCATCTTCTGGTGTAGTTCCTCGGCCTATCTCATCCATTATGACAAAAGACCGTGGAGTAGCTTGCCTCAGGATCTGGGCTGTCTCGAGCATCTCGACCATGAAAGTGCTCTGGTCGTGGTAAAGGCTGTCAGCCGAGCCAACACGACTGAAGATTGCATCCACGATGCCGATTTCAGCGTATGTTGCAGGGACATAACATCCAACCTGGGCCATTATTGTAATCAAAGCATTCTGACGGAGGAATGTGCTCTTTCCAGCCATGTTCGGTCCAGTGATCAACCAAAGGGAACCATTTGGTGGCGGCCCAATGATGCAGTCATTACTAACAAACCGACGCCCTTGTTCGAGTAGGGCCCCTTCTACCGTAGGATGCCGGCCGCCAATGATAACGTGACTCTTCGAATTGTTTAGTTTGGGTCGGACAAGATTCTGCTTCGTGGCGAGATCTGCAAAAGATGTTGCAATGTCAATTTCATCCAGTACGGCCGCAATACGTCGCAACTTGACCAAGTTCTTAACAACGTGCTCACGCAAAGCCTGAAACACTCGCTGCTCCTCACGGCGGATTCGATACTTTGCTTGATCGAGGCGTTGACCAAGATCAGTCCATTCAGGAACATGAAATGATCTCGTGGTACGACTTGCAGATACCGTCTTTACCTCGGCCAAGTTCTTCGTGTCTTTCCCCTTGATATGGGCAATATGGCCCGTGCTCGATGACCACCGAAGTGTCAAGCTTGGCGCTCCTAGGCGTCCGCGAAGCATCTCACCAAGAGTGCCCTTCTCTTTTATAAGCAACGTCAGCTCATCGTGGAGATTCTGAAGCCCCTTGCTCGCGGCTGGTTTCATAACCCAGGGCTCGTTGTCTTCACCGTATAACTCTCTGAGGCTGCTTGTTTTCTTCTTCTTTTCCTTTACAGAGAAAGTGCTATCTTCCTGAGAGCCTTCAGAAGAAGCAATAGCATCGTGGGCTAGAGTCATCATATGTTCAGCCTCGGAAGCCTCAACGGCTTGCTGCTGGGCTATGCCTTCCTCGTCTATTGACTCTCTGATTATCTGTGCCAGTTCGAGTGGCTCTTTTAGATCAATTCGAGACGCCAGAGATGCGAGACAACCTTTTGAAGATGGCTCATTTCCGTCCTTTGATGCCTCGTTGAGTAAAATGGTGATTTCTTGGGCTGCCTGAATCGTGCCGGATATTCCAAGTAAATCGTCCGGATCACCTCTTCCCAAAGCAAATTTTTGGGCCAACCTCTGGCAATCATAGCTTCGTCGTAGCAATATGATCATAGAATCGCTAAGATCCTTCAATTCAATAAACCGAGCGACAAGGTCTTGTCGTCCTTGGATAACATCTAGAGATGTAGATGGAGAACCAAGCCACTCGTTGAGCAGCCGGGCGCCACCCTTAGTGACAGTGCGGCGTATCGCATGGAGAAGACTGCCGCGGAAGAAGCCATCGCGAATAGTTTGTTTAATTTCCAGTGCCCTCAAGCTGTTTCTATCAATGGTCATAGTCTGCATGTTTTCGTAGCGAAGCGGTGGTTGGAGCTTCATACTCAGCCCCTGCAGTCGATTCTTAACATAATTCAGGACCAAACCTCCTGCGATGATCTCATTATCTGTGAAAGATTTTTTCGAAATTTCAGAAACTTGTGATTCTAGAAATGGTGTCCAGTCATCAATATTGGTTAGACTCTCATGAGGCGAAAATGTGACGAGATGCTGATCATCCGTCAAAATCGAAAAAACGTCATGATCTTTTTTGAGTTCGAATGTATGTTCAAGAATAACTTCTCGCGGAGCTATGCGAGATAAGATAGACGGGAGAGATGATAAAGTTGTGGATTGCGTCAAAAATTGCCCCGTAGAGAGATCAAGCCATGCTAGACCAAGAGGCGTAGATTTTGTGTTTGCAACACGCGAAACCTCAGTGGACGAGGAAGTTTCCATGGGCGAATCTTCAGCAGGCACATCTTGACAGATGTGAATGGCCATGATATAATTATTGGCATAAGGGTCGATGAAGTTTTCATCTATGAGAGTTCCCGGAGTAATGACACGAGTAACTCGACGATCATGCATGAGGCCCCCCGACTTGATTTTTTCTGAAGCATCATTAGGAAATTCTTCAGCGACAGCAACATGGCGATTCAAATCTTGCACCAGCACTTTAAGAAAACGGTCTAACTGGAAGAATGGAAATCCAGCCTACATACTCTATAGTCAGCATGGCTTGATCCGATTTTTTGTTTTGACAGCAATACGTGAGAAGAGGGGGGGAGAGGGACTTAACCATAGGCACGGGTCCAGCACTCGTCTTCTTAGAAGCCAGCTTCAGATTGAGCAACGGCGCATATTCCTCGGCGTGCTCAAAGTAGAGCTCATAGAATCCACCCACTCTCGTGAGGAGGACGCACTTTTCAAACTTATTCATGTTACGGCGCGCTTGGAGCACGACGGTTGGATAAGTCGGTCCATGTTGCTCTTCTTCGAGAGGAAGAGAGGGCGTAGCAATCTTGCCTTGGGGTAAATCAGAAAGTTTGACTGTTGTCCTTGTTCGCTTTACGGCAGCTTTCACATGAGCTGTTGTAGTGAGGCGCAGAATAAGTGCAGCTCTAGGATAGCTGTACCGTAGACGCGCTGGGCCTGGAACCAAGGCCGATGAACAGCGAGAGTAGAGAGGCTGAGACCATGAGCCATGAGCCATACGTTGTCGAAACATTCCGGGTCATTCAGCAGGATCACCTGTTGTTTCTGGCGAGACCTTTGGAATTTGAGGGAGCATCGACATTGAGCTCGTGAACATGGACAATTTCAGTTGCCTGGATGGTTTTTGGATGTGTCGAGGGCCGTGATATGCGGCCCCACCATAGGCGGGTTGGCGGGCCACGGTGCCTGAAGCGCCGTTGGAAGCGCTGCCACGGAGTGAATGGGGGTTTCTTTCGGCGGCTACAGGACGCGGAGCAAATTAGAGTGAAGCAATACAATGCAATGCAATGTTTCAGTTAGCAGTATACGCGCATAATTGTTGATGCTCTGAATTTATTGGTAATGTTTGTATCTCTGTACCTCAAGAAGCGCTTCAAGAGGCCAAAGGTTTAGGACAGGCATTAAGCAGCCGGAAGGAGCTGGTTGGGCAGCTGCAGGTTGCCTCCTTCCCAGTGGACGGTTCTATGTATTGGTGTCTTAGTCACTCGTACCTGTGCCTTATATTCTCCAAGCCTTCTTCTTCTTGCATCTGGACATCATTTTTCTTATTTCTTTCATCTGCTCTCTTCATCTCCATTATACGGTAGCGACGGCATCTGACCCTTGTCTCTTACTCATTGCAACCACTGACCTCCCGCCGAATTCATACTCGGGAGATCCTGTGGTCATCCGCTGGTTGTCTTTGCTTATCCCGTGCCTCTCCTTGGGCCAATCTTCTTTTTGGGCAGAGTTCAGCGATAACTGGTCTGTACGGAGTACGTTCAGAACATCCATATTCAATCAATCCGACCCAAAGCACCTCTGCTGCTTCTCTGCCTGAGCTACGAAATACCTTTGCCTTTACCCGCTTGATTGGACCCTAGCTACCTGGATCTTGCCCCTAGTATATTCAATTTTGAATACCCTCTGTTTTATATTAAAAAAGAAAAAAAGAAAAAGAAAAAAATCCTTGGCTCTGTCTCCTTCTTGTTCCCTGCAGAAACCAACATCGCAAATATGAGGTGCGTACTTCACCATTCTGGAGACCCAGAAGAGGAGCATCAACCCATTCCTTGCCCGTCACCCCTGAGACAGAGGCTGGGGATCAGACCCAAAACTCCCCCGCACGCCACCTCCAACGAAATGCCCGGTTTTCGCTCCTTTAGCGCCCCCATGATTGTTACATCGCCTGAGGAACCGGGAATCTTTGAAGCGGTGTCTCCCCCACCTCCCCACAGCGGTGCCAGAGCTGCGCCAGAGCTTCCCCGAAGCTGCGTACGCATCGCAGGTTGTGCACTATTATTATATAATACCAAATTCATACAGGCTGACGGCTGTCGGTCCTCTTTTACGTTTTCTCTCACTCACAACACCACTTGAAGAATCACCCGCCAGGAATTCATTCTTAGATTCCCGGGCTGTCGCTTGCTTCAATTTGCTGATTGTATTTGGCAGTTATAACGACAGCTTAATTGATCATATTCTCCCCGTCTCCTCCGATTGCCCCCGGCATTCGCCCTCTCCTGACAATCTCCAGCCTCTCCCTGGCAAGCTTCGGCGACTGTCCAATCGATCAGCACCGCCCGCTCCGGGACACTCTCTCGACGTTCAAAGCATGGGTGGTGGTGGCGAAATCAGGAGCAACGTCTCCTACCCGGTCTTCGCTCAGCGGCCCGTTGGCGTCCCTAAAACTAGCATTCTCAAGAGCCGCATCGAACCATTCTATAAATCAGGACAGTATGATAAGGTGAATTTGCTAGCGTGAGTCTTCCTGGAGCTCTCCATTGTCATCTTGAACCGCGCCTGTTGACGCCGCCTTGTAGGAATCTCTACAATGCCAGATACTCGGGTAAACCACATGTTCAGCTCTCTGTTTGGAGCGCTCCTGGACAAGAACGGCCAACCTTCGAGCATGCGGTTTCCCAGCAGTTTAAAGAGACTCACATCGGCGCTTCATTTGGGCCTTCATGGTCGACTCATTGGTTTAGAGTTACCTTGACTGTTCCTAAGGCGATCGCTGATGAAGAGCTCCTTGAGCTCCAGTGGGATGCCAACAATGAGGGACTTGTGTGGACTGAGGATGGAATGCCGCTCCAAGGTCTGACCGGCGGAGGCGAGAGGACCGAATGGGTCATTCCTCGTTCATTCCGCGACGGCAAGCCGCACACTATTTACATTGAGATGGCTTGTAACGGCATGTTTGGAAATGCGCCAAACGGCAAATCCAGCATCATGCCACCAGACCCGAACCGATACTTCTCTCTTGGAAAAGCCGACATTGTAGCCGTCAACGTTCCTGCCCGTAGCCTTTTCTTCGATATGTGGGAGCTTGGCGACGCCGCTCGAGAACTCCCCGAGAATTCAGCCGAGCAGGGTCGAGCACTCGCTGTTGCCATGAAGATTATCGATACATTCGAGGTGAATAATCAGGAATCTATTCTCGAGTGTCGAAAGCTCGCACAGCAGATAATTGGACCTGATGTCGACTCTCATCGGGTTTATGAAGTCGGCCCAGAACCCGTCGTTTTCGGCATCGGCCACTGCCACATCGACTCATGTTGGCTATGGCCCTTTGCAGAGACAAAACGCAAAGTGGCTCGGTCTTGGTCCAGCCAATGTGATCTGATGGACCGCTACCCGGAGGCCCATTTTGCTTGTTCGCAGGCTCAGCAGTTCAAATGGCTAAAGCAATTTTACCCTAAAGCTTTCGATCGTGTAAGACGGAAGGTGAGCGAGGGTCAGTTCCATCCCATCGGTGGCAGCTGGGTTGAGCACGATACCAATATGCCCAGTGGTGAATCTCTTGTGCGTCAGTTCTTCTACGGCCAGCGGTTTTTTGAGGCGGAATTTGGGTCACGCTGCCGCACTTTCTGGCTTCCCGACACGTTTGGATACTCAAGCCAGCTGCCCCAACTCTGCCGCTTGGCCGGCATGGACCGTTTCATGACTCAGAAGCTGAGCTGGAACAATATCAACAATTTTCCGCACACTACTTTTATGTGGGTGAGTCCAGATGGAAGCCAGGTCATTTGCCACATGCCTCCATCCGAGACATACACGGCTGAGGCCGATTTTGGTGATTTGAAACGCAGCATTTCCCAACACAAGACTCTGCGTGTCGATAACACCTCCCTGTTGGTGTACGGCAAAGGCGATGGTGGCGGTGGCCCTACATGGCAGCACCTGGAGAAGCTTCGACGAATTGCGGGAATCAGCAATACCATCGGGGCTATTCCGAAACTCAAACTCGGCTACAGTGTTGATGACTTCTTTGACCGCCTCGCTCCAAAGGCCAACGAGCTTCCCACATGGTATGGAGAGCTTTACTTCGAGCTTCATCGGGGTACCTATACCACACAGGCGAATAACAAGTATTACAATCGCAAGGCCGAAGTCTTACTCCGAGACCTCGAGCAACTTGCGACTCTTGCCTCCCTCAAGAACAAAGCATACAAGTACCCCACCGAACAGATTGATAATATGTGGGAGGGCGTCCTTCTATGCCAGTTCCACGACTGCCTCCCCGGTAGCTCTATCGAAATGTGTTACGATGATTCTGACAAGGTAAGAAGGAGCCATTTAGTTTTCCTGGGCGAATATTTTGGGTGCTAACCAGTCATTAGATATACAAGGAAGTGTTTGAGACAGGGCATAAGCTGCTCGCGGAAATCTACAAGGCTTTGGGCGCCAGTGATTCGCCGTCCGATGGCCTTCACGAGTCGGCTGTTCTCAACACGCTACCTTGGCATCGTAAGGAACTTGTTGATGTATCCGACACCGAGGTTGGCGTTGCCTGTGGAGAAGGCCCGCTCCTTGCTCTTCGCACTTTCAAGATCCAGGAAGATAAGCCAGCCGTCTCGCTGCAGCAAGTGGGCAGCCAGTTCATCTTAGAGAACGATGACCTCCGTGTTGTCGTCGAGGGCGGCTGTATCACCTCACTATACGACCGTGTTAATGAGCGCGAGACTATTGAGAAGGGCGGTAAAGCCAACAAATTTGTCATTTTCGATGATATTCCTCTGTTCTGGGAGGCCTGGGATGTCGAGGTTTATCATCTCGAGACCCGCCGAGAGCTCAACTATGGCCAAACTAGTGTCTACGAGATAAAACCTCACCGGGTCACTCTTGCCACTGAGATTAAGATCAGCAAGAATAGTTCCATCAAGTCTTTCATTACTCTGTCAGCGGCCTTGAAGGGTCAGCCATCCTGGGTCGAGTGCAAAGCTGAGGTGGACTGGCATGAGAACTCCAAGTTTCTCAAGGTGGAGTTTCCCGTAGAAGTCGTTAATACAGAAGCTTCCTACGAGTCCGCATACAGCATTACCAAGAGACCAACCCACTACAACACAAGTTGGGACATGGCCAAGTTTGAGGTTTGCTGCCACAGATTTGCCGATCTATCGGAGCACAACTATGGAGTTTCTATTATCAATGACAGCAAGTATGGTTTTGCTACGGCTGGCAAGCTAATGCGCCTATCCCTACTTCGGTCTCCCAAGGCCCCCGATGAGCATGCGGATATGGGCCGCCACTCGATCCGATGGGCCATACTTCCTCACAAGGGAAGCCTCTCTTCGACAACCGTCAAAGCAGCATATGCGTTCAACTCCCCGCTAAAGGTCCTATCCGCACCAAAAGCCACCATAGAAAGCTTAACCCGTGTCCCCATTAAGCTTATCAACTCAGATGAATCCTCTTCGATTATTTTGGATACCATCAAACGAGGCCATGATGATGAAGATGTCAGCCGTCGTGAGGGTCACCGCGTCAACACCGGGCAGAGCATTATCCTTCGTTTATACGAATCTCTGGGTGGGCGCAGCCGAGGAACTATTCAGACTGAGTTTAATGTGAAGCGCGTCACTAAAGTCAACATTTTGGAAGATGAGATTGAAGAGGTTTCCCTTGAGGATGGCAAGTTCGACATTACCCTTCGACCCTTTGAGGTGGCAACATACAAGCTACAGCTATAGGGAAGTAAAGATGCCAATTGTATTTGCCCTGGCTCTAGCATTCGCATAATGCTTGAGATATGAAGCAGTTTGAATGGGCTATGGATGGCTACGGATGGCTATGGTGTTGAGGGTGTAGAGGATGTGGAGGATGCGAGAAATAAGAATAGGACGTCGATTCTGGGAGTTGTTAAACTACAAGCAGGTAGATACGCGTAATAACAATGTTTGATGGGTCTGCTCTGTCAATTACCACAAGTCTTGTTAGTATGCAATAGTAATGTTGATGGGCAATGTTCCATGTGAGAGAGTACCATGATTCATCTTTTCTTTGCATTTTCTAAATCCAATAGCTCAGCCCCCGTCATAACGCCAACGCCCCTTGTATTGAGATACATACGATCATGGTAATGAGATATCATAAAAATAGCAGACGGCTCCTCCATCAACTAGAAACACAAACACCTAAAATATGTGCAGGCTTACATCATATCCTATGCCCCTACCAAGACGAAGAGAAAGAAAAGAGAGAGAGAAAAGACAAATTGTATATCAAGGTCATGATGAAAAGTTGTCTTCGGGCAGCTCATCAATAACTTGCTCAACCATGGTGATGAGATCGTCGATGTTGGGTCGCTCCGCAGGCTCGACCTTGAGGCACGCCCGAACAATGTCGCGGATGGGTTCGCTGATGACGACATCGCCACTGCCAGAACCAGCGGCCCCGGCAGCGCCATCGCCCGCGCTGGCCTTGGCCTTGGCGGCCTGGATGGTGTTTGTGCGCTTAGGTCCGCCTCCGGGGTTCTCGTCGGGGAAACGCCAGTCGCCTCCGAGGACGCAGAGGCTGAGAGTGCCTCCTGTTTCGTCGGAACGGAGCTCAAAGGGAGACTTGCCAACGAGGCAGGCGTAAAGAGTGCACCCGAGGGACCAGATGTCGGTCTTGGTGTCGACGACGGTGCCGGTGCGGACGTCGAAGAGCTCAGGGGCGCGATAGGGCATGGTGGAATGCTCGGCGGCGGTATCTTGGATCTGGAGGGCGAGCGACTGGGAGGTGACGGGGACGGGGGAGACGGCGACGGAGCCGAGATCCATGAGGATGGGGGTCGAGCCGGAGTCGTCAATCATGATGTTGCCTGTGAAGAAAGATGATCAATTAGAAACCAAACAACGCAGCAATATTTGGAGTTTGTTCCCAAGTGTCTTACCTGGCTTGATGTCACGATGAGCGTATGATTTGATCTTGCCGCGAGATTCGCCTTCGATACGGTTTCCAGAGTCCATAAGCGGCCGCTCCTGTTCGCCTTGTTCTTCCTCTTCCGTGCGCTTCCCTCTCGTACCCATCTTGCGGCCGCCAGACCGAGAACCGGTTGCGTTTTCGTCATGGTCTTCCTCTCGGCCCATCTCCATGCGCTCTGCGGGGGCGGGCTGGTATTCATGCATGGCGCGCAGAGCCTTGCACACCCCCAAGAACAGCATCATCAAGTGGCGCTCGGGGAAGCGTCCGTGGTTGACGAGATTGGCATTGATCATGTCCTGCAGGTTACCGCGGCGGTAGTATGGGAGCAGGACATAGACAGTCTTGCTGGCATCGTCGCCGCTGCCGCCGCCGCGGTCAGTCGCAACGCAGTGGTCGATGGCGGAGATGATGGTGGGGACATGGTCAAAGAGCCGGTAGGCATCGACCTCGCGCATGGCCTGCTGGACGGACTCGGCGCCGAAGGGACATCGGATCTTCTTAAGGGCGAAGAGCTCGTGGGTCGAGGTATCTTCGACGAGGTAGACGTAGGAGAAGCCACCCTGTATGACGGATTCATCACCCGTTAGCTACTCCAATCCTGGGGTTCCTAAGAGACAAAAAGAGGGGGGACGAGGAGGGGAAGCTCTTTTGCGCACCTCTCCCAGCAGCCGCTGGATCTTGAAGCTCCGGCTGTTGATCTTGAGAGTCGGAGATCCCGGGAAGCAATTCAGGCAATTGCCAAAAGAATAAAACAGATCCGCCAATATCTGCGCCATGATGAGGAATTTGGGTCACGCACTGCGCCTAAGAAAAAAAAAAACAGAAAAGACCGATGCAGTAAAACAACACCAAATTCAGTAGCTCTCGATGCAACCTTTTTGTTTTTTTGCGGATAATGACCCTGGTCCGGCTTGCCCTCTACTGCAGCGACTGTACAAAGTAAAAACGTGTGTCAAACTCTCAGCCCGTTCAGCTTAGTTCCAGCTCCCAGCTCCAGCCTTTTCGTCTTGTCGTTGGATTCGAGACTCGGACTGCTCTGCGAAAGCTGGCTATGACGTTGAGCCAGCCTGGCCGTTACAATGAGAAGAAGCGCAGCGCTAAGATAAAACGGCAATTGAGTGTACGTCTGCGGGGTTCGAGGAAGAAAAGGGAAAAGAAGAAGAAAAAAAAAGGAAGGAGAAAATAACAAGATCGGGGTCGCAGGCCAGAGAATTACGACTCTGTTTGTTTTAGTAAGTTTTGAACGAGGAATTGCTTTGGACAGTTTGACATTGGCAAGGTACTTGGACGAGGTACTCCCGCGCGCCAGTATTAAGGCAGTGTGAGTTGTTGTGTATATTGGCAGCCACGCCTGTTTAGGTCCCTCGTTCCTTCTTTCTGACCTCAGACGCACTAGCCCTGGGGACGCCAAGCTACCGCGGGCTATTTTTGGGCGCACGGTAGTGACGGAGCGGTACTTGCAGGTACCTTGAGCTTTCCACTGTCAGCTAAATACACACTGACGGGTCTTGATGAGTACGCAAGAGCTACCGCAGGGTACATGTTGCTGATGGTAAACAGCTACAGCTTCGCCTCATTGGCTCCGCCCCAACAAGATGAACCCCCCAGCAAAGGCATATCACCAGCGGCAGATCATTGCATCACGGCTCTAATATGCATGTACCAACATCTGTATTTTGCATTACTTTATATTATACGGAGCACAAGCTGCCCAGAGCTACAGCAAGATTCAAGTACAGTACTCCCATCTCCTGATATCATGATATAATATGACGATTGCCATAATTCAACTTTTGCTATCTCGTGCATACAACATTACCGTCTATTGTTACGAAAAAAAAAAACGCATCACACACGCCACGCCTGTGTTGCCCAACTCCCTTCCTTTTACTTGTCCCGTAAGCTCTAGTAGTGAGAACGGGTAAAGAAAATATCTAGATCCGGTAACGAATCCGGACCACTGTACGCCATATCTAAACAGAGCTGGCCTCCCGAAGCTTCCTCTCCCTCTCTCCCTCGTCATTAAGAATTCCAATCGGGTCCAAAATCCTCATCCAGTTGACTGTTTCTTTTATAACAAAACAAGGTAAAATGAAAAAATAATGATGAATAAATAAATAAGCATAAACGTATATAGATGTATGTTCGCATAAATCTCCCACCATCAAGGCGGAAGAAGAGCATCGGCTGTCAGCCCAAATATCCTATTCTTGCGCCCCTTTGGGTTAATAATGTATAAAAGCTTTGCTTGCCAATGCCTCAAGAAAGCAAATTGCGAAGAGATGGGTTCGTGCTCGCGCCTGTAGCCGGCCTGCTTTCGGGAGGTCGCGGCCCGATAGAGCTGGACGGCGGAGGTGGCTCGTGAGTCTGTGGTGGTGGTGGAGGTTGTGGTGGCGGCAGCCCGTTCCTCAGCATGGGAGGACTGGTGTGAGAGGTTGGTGGGTATGACGATCTTTGCGGGTGTAAACCATGCGAGAATGCATCTGCTCGTGGTGGGGGCGGCGGTGGTGGTGGTGCACCGTTGCCCATAAGGTGAGCTGGGGGATGGACGGGCCCTCCATGGCCTCCATGGCCTCCATGTCCCACACCGCTATGGTAAGGGGGGACATACGGCGCTGGAGCAGTTGGCCCACCCACGCGTCGAGGCGAGGGAGCAATCGAATTTCCATATGCATGCCCGTGCTGATGGCCACCAGTTAGTGGCCCGCTCGGAGGTGGCGGGCCAGCCATGACAGGTGGTCTAAGAGCCGACAAATTCGACATCGGAGGCGGCGGGGGCGGGCCGCCGTGTAAGAGAGGCGGGGGTCCTCCATTGACGTGACGAGGAGGCGAGCTGTGCTGGCTACTCGGACGATGCGGCGGCCATTCGCCGTAAGATGTCGCCCTAGCTGGCACTGGTCCTGGTGGGAAGGCATGCGTCACAGGAGGTGGGGGGCGATGTCCCGTTACTTGAGCCGGCACATGGACCGGTGCCGGAATCGGTGGAGGAGTAGACACAGTCGGCATGGGGTGAGATCCTGGCGGCGGCTGCGGCCAAGAAAGGGGGTGGCTCACATGCCGCCCATCACGATAGTCCACCAGAGGCGGCGGTGGTGGTGATGCGGCTCTGAGGGGGGGCACAGGAGCCATCAAGGTAGCCTCCATCGGCTGAGGACGCGAGAGTTCGGGAGGAGGCGGCGATGGTCCGGGTAGCAAAGTCAGCTGCGGACTGCGAGGCGTCTTTCGCATCTTGTGGCATTTGTGGCATTGGAATCTTCGCTGCTCGACAAACTTTTGCGCCTCGGATCCAATGGCCCCATGGTGGCCATTGGTGAGCTTCCGCTCTTGCAAGTCGTCAATCGGCCACCACCTCAGGGTAACGTCTATGCCGCAAGTAATGCACACCTTCTCTCCAGGGTGTTGAGCATTAGATCCAGGATCAACCACCACATCTCCGTTGCGCGGCTGAACCCAGTTGCCGTTGGGCGTAGTCGTCGTGGACGCTCTGCGGTTCAATGTCTGAATTGGGGCTCCGGACATTTTGGCCGCCGTCGTCATCAAGTTGGCCTTGCGAACCGTGCCTGTCAGGGTGAGATCGGCCTGCTTGAAGTTTTGGACGTAAAGTTGAAGGGCATTCAGCCCCGATTCGTTCACCACATCATGGATCCGATGGACAATCGTTTTAGTGGGAAGATGTTCCTTACACCAGAGCGCCGCCGCCATGGTCCCGCTTTCGCCGTTGACGGTAACAATATTGAACTGGTCGCGCCGGGAGCTCTTGACCGGAGCAATGTCAAAGCCCAGAACATGGCCTTTCTGTCGTGCGCATTCGACGTGGTCTGTTGTTGGGTCAGTTTTGACAACCATTCAATAATTCCTTTTTAGCAAGGACAAAAAAAGAACGACTTACAAGATGCACGGCACTGGTGGCAGGGCACACAGGCCCCGCCTTTCTGGTTACAGGCCAGGCAGACTTCGTCATACTTTGACCTCGGGATTGAAGGGATGCCCTCAGAGGGTTCCAATGCCTTGGCGTTGCCGAATTTAACTTCAGGGGTCCACACAGCGCAGGTGACATGAACCCAGTTATTGTCCGCGGTACGCTTGAGGGGCTCGCGAGGGTTGACTGGGCGGTTCATCTCCTCTTGCTTCTTGCGGTAAAACTCGGCAGCCTTGCGAGCCTGCTGAACCTCCATCTTCTCTCGCTCGCGATCCTTCTCCGACATCTTCTTCTTATGATGCGTGAGCTTGGGCAGCTCCACAAAGTCATGCTCCGTGTGCTCAACGGGGCACAAAACACACTTGTATTGCTGAATGGAGACGTCAGTTGTGATCCAGAGAGGGGGAGAAGCGTGAATATAATATATGAAAACTTACGATTGACACTTGCGGGCTCTTATCATTAGCACACATGTCGCATATCCATTTCCCTTGCACCTTGTTATCAATAACCCCGTAACAATTTCGGTGGACTGTCAGGCGGCACTCTCGACACGAGAGGTGCTGATCCCCCATGGGTTCCATCTGATCGCAAATGGCACAGGGAAGAGTTCGAGGTTTCGGCATTTCAGGGGCAGGCGGCGGCTCCACCACTGGCTTTTCCTTCTTCTTAGTCGGAACAGAGCTAGGAGTGCTACCACCGTCGGATGGAGCTACGTCGGTCTCCTTATCAGCGGCGGCGGCGGCAGCGGCAGCGGCAGCAGCAGCCGCCGCCGCCGCAGCAGCAGAACCAGCCTTGAGCTTCTTTCTAGGAGGCTCCTGGGCCTCGGCAGGCTGAGCAACGGCCTTGGAAGGAGTCGGAGCTCGTTCGGGTGTCATGTAGCCCATTTCTTGGGCAAGCTGAAGCTCCTTGAGAAGCTCTTCATCCTGCTTGCGCTTCCATGCGCGGCCACCAGCCTGGGCAACCTTCTTGGCAACCTCTTCAATGACCTCATATCGAATAGCATAACGTCGCCATAGCTCGGCACAGCGTCGGCACAAGGCGACAACGTATTGATTCCCGGCTTTATCCTTGCCAGTGCCTTTGAGGCCCTGTTCAGTGACCAGCCCGGGCAGTGGATTTGGCGCTCTTCTCCATTGTCGGTCCTGTGTCCTGTTGCAAAATTGGCAAATAAAGCTCCGCTTCTTTTCCACGGCCTTCTCCGCGTCAAAGGCAGAATCGTCGTCGTCGTGAGCGACATCGTCAGCAAGCTTCGAAGCGGCGGCTTCCTCACGCCTGGCCTGCTTCTTCCCCTTTCGGCCGGGGAAACTGCCCCAAACTTGCTGACCACGCTCTGTTTTCTTCCAGACGTAGTAGTGCCGGACAATCTCTCCTGGAGTCTTGGATTTGACATGCTTCATGACAAGGTGCAGCTCCGAGCCGAACTTTGAAACGCCTTCTTCAAACTTCTTCAGCTCGGCAGGACTCAAGTTGGGCTCTTTGAATTCGATCCTGGGCTTCTGGGAGAGCGCGGTGAGGGCCTTGGACTCGTCGAAGCGCTCGCGAAACAATGTCTCCACCGCCGCATCCCGAAGGTTTGTGGAGCGTTCGGGAAGATCCAGCTTTTTTGCCGTGGACATGGCCTCGGCAACATAGTTGTTGATCTTGTCAGCAGATGGGGCATCTGATGACGGCGGCTTCCATAACAGTGTCGCCGTGCAATTGGGGTCATTTTCGTCCAGGTCCTCGCCACGAGCGACGTACCCAGGTGGCTGATCCTGGACCCACTTCGGACGCTGTCCCCGGCGAGCCCTCTCGGCCTCCTGTTGTTCCTTGAGCAACTTCTGATCTCTCTTGCCGCCCTTCTTAAACTCCAGCGGCTTGACATACTGAACAGGTTGGCCAGGCCAGGGGCTTACCGATGCCTGGTTTCTTGGGCCGATACGGGTACCTGCGCGAGGATAAATGCGGTCGTCGTAGTCGAGCGCATCCTCCGGCTTGCAATGCATGCCGAGATAACGCCACGGCCAGAGGCTAGCCTGGTAAATCTGCTCGGCGGTTCCCTGGTGAGGCGCATCATCATCAGTGGGGCTCGTCCTATCGGTTTCGACTCCATGGACATCTTCTTCGTCCTCATCCAAAAACTCGTCGTCGTCGACATCTCCAGTCTCAATGGTGTTTGGCGTATGGCGAGCTTCCAGCTTGCGCTCCTGAGCACGACTGCATGCAGCGCAGGACCAAGCAAAGCCACGTGAGGGTTTTTTGAGCAACGGTGGCTTGACGCAGTTCATATGGTATGTGTGCTGACACACGGCGCAGTCGACCGAATCATTGCTGTGGGAGATGGTGTTAGCATCGGGGGGAGTATTGTATTCATATCAAGCCGGCTTAAAAGGGGGAAAAATTGAAATGAAATGAAAAGGAAAGAAAACAAAAAAATAACAAATCTGCCAATGCGTCTTCATCTTTCTCTCTCCCCTCTTCTTTCTCTTCACCAAATCGATTTAGGT
>PXNZ01000375.1:0-19638 GCA_003012085.1 Trichoderma brevicompactum | reverse complement strand
CCCCCTAGCAAACACGCAACAAAGGCCCGCCCAAAGTATGCTACATAAAACACGTCTATAATCGTACAAGAAACTTTGGGTATTCGCTACTATATCCAATCACCCTTTTATCCTAGCATGTCCATTTTGTGCCGCCGCATTATTACTCTTCCCATACCACCACTGGGATAATCTACGCCGAGCCCATGCAACGACCTTGAAGAATCGTGCATCCACATCGACTCCCGCAGCCCCGAGGATAGTTACCACAATGTATAGCAGAAAGACGACTGCAACTCCAAAATCCAGAGAGTGGACAAACCACCAAAAGTGCTGTGTGCCGAGACGACAGTTGACAAACTCGTACTCCCACTCCCAGGTTTCCTGGTTGAACCAGAGGCTGAGGAGGCCGGCATTGCCGTTAAAGTCGCCCATCATGCTACGGACGGTGATCTCTCGGCGGCCTGGAATACCCAAACTAGTCAGGTTTGGCAGCCCTTGAGCCTGAGCATCACGCCATCTTGCCACTTCCCAGAAGCGCTCGGCGGGATCGGTACCATTCGTCTGGTTGATATAATGGTACGTATCACAGCCCTCATGGTCATGTCCGTTGAGAATCAGGCCTTTCCGGCCTCTTCCGTTGGCAGCTGCATTTGGGTCCTTGTTCATGCCGTAGAATCCTTCGAGGAAGCCTTTGCTTGCGTCCGCACTGAGCAGATACTGCTCCTTTACGCCACCTCCGTCTTCCTGGCTGTGGAAATCGAAAAATGGTGCATCGACACAGACGCCTTCAGGTTTGTAAAGAGGAATGTGTGTTAGGACAAGGGTGAAAATACCCGAATACTCGACAGCAGCAGATGTCCCGATGACAGTGTTGATAAAGCTGTACGTTGCATCCTGTAGAGATGAGTCTTTGGCAGGGGTGTCCAGATTCATATCATTGAGAACGACAATGCGAATTTCAGGCTCCAGTCGAATGGATTGCGGGTTTGTCTGGTCATTATGTATGGTGGCCATTACATCGGAATCATTAATTGGAATTCCGAAGCGAAGCTCGTAATTGACCCTTCCAAAGACACGCTCAAACCGATCCAATCGCTCGGGCGTCAGGTCTCCAGCATATCCAATATCATGATTGCCAGCAACGTTGAGAATCCGCTTTGTCCAAATCTGTTCCGCCTCGGATCCATCCAACATGCCCGATAAATCGTATTCGTGCGCTGGCCAGACGGCCACATCGTCGGGCACTCGTTCTCCGCCGCGGAAAGTTCGCTCCCAAAATCTCCGACCTCTCTTCTCAAACTCGTCGTCTTCTATCCATTGGCTGCCCAAAAGGTCTCCAAGGACCGTAACGTGCGTCGGGCGCGACCACCAGTGTAGGGTTCGGTAGATGTGGGCAAGATAGAAGTCGTTGCCGAGGAGATCGAAGCGCTTGCGCCACGACTCCAAGTAGTATGGAATGTCTTCGAAAAATATGTCGACAATGTCGTGCACCACCCAGCGAAGGCGTTCTCGAAAGCACCAGTGCTCCGTCTTGAAGGTGATATGGTTGAAGACGCTGATTACATGGGGAAATGTGCCCAAGATGACGGTCGGGATCGAGGTGTCGCCCTCCAGCTGAGGGTCGCCCAAAGCAAGGAGTCGAAAGGGAGCAAGTTGAGTCGGCACATGGTCTGAGTCGGGCTCGGCCTTTGAATATGGCCAATGCAGCTGTTTAGTTGTCTCAAACGCCTCCTGGGCATCTCTCGATGGCAGGGGAAACGCGCAGCCGCCGAACACGGGATAAAGATACAGATAGACGGTGCAGGCTATCGCCAGAGGCACCAAGAGGCCCAAGCCATTGCGGAGGAACGCCGCGACTAACATGTAGCCAGCCGCATATGCAAAACGCACGCGAGGTGGAGGATGAAGAAGAAGAAGAAGAAAAATAGCAAAGAAAGGATATGTGGTCTGGCCAGAGTTTGTGATGACTTCGATAGTTGTACTACCCACTGCTAGATGGGCAGGCCTTCAGGGGTCCAATTCGTGGTTCCACGCGGCGTCGGCTTAACAGCCAGAGCGCCGGGTACTTGGTTCTGCGCTATAATAGTGTGCAATCTTATGTAGCTACTAGTGCCCCGCATTAGTGCCTGATACAAGGCGATGCAACTCCTGGCCCCCTAATTGATCCTTGTACTAACAGGAAGCCAGTCCACTTCTAGGGTAATAAGAATTCAAGGTCGATTTCAAGCATCTCTACGGTGGGCAACTTGTATAATTCGAGATGAGTCGTGAATTTAATATTGATCTTGCCGTCTTGGATGAAAACTTTTGAGAAAGCATATCAGCTTGCATTTGTGGGTGGTGCAAATTGGTTCTCTTATTAGGCTCTATGCCACTAACAAGATAGTACTGGATGTTGCATATCTCTTCATCTTGTCTTCAATAGACAAGATATAAATGAGGACACTATTATATACCACTCATCGCAAATTACATGATGCAAGCGCTTAGGGCCTATAGAGTTCCCATGCCATTTACTAGAGATATTCAATTAATTATTTGAGTGCAAAGAAGTTTCAAGCAGCGTTTCAGTCCAGTTCACGCCATTACACATTAGTTGTAGCAGTAAGACAAGAAATTTTATTATGTTTCTAGCTATGCTTGAATACGAGATATTAGATGTATATTTCCTTTTTTTGTTTTTCAGTCATTTTTTTCCTCCTTGAATATCATTGTTTCTTAATTCTCCTCCTGGGAATTCCCCAGAACTACATAGTCTCGACGCCGTCGAGACTTCACCTTCATGTCTGGATCCTCCACTGCAGGGAAGAGGCAGAATGCCGACTTCAGCGTTGGCTGTGTCGGGCTCTTCGTCGGGCTGGTTTCTGTCAATCTCTACCGTTGACCTGGGGGAGCCAACCTTCAGGATCAGCTCTCCCAGGTCCACAGGAGCGGCCAGATTTTCCAAACTCGCTGGGGTAACTACCCCTTCCAAATTGACGGAAGAGTTCAGCATATGTTCGTCATCAGTGTTGCCATCCGTCCCAGAGGAATAGTCCCCAGACTTTATATTTGTGCTGTCGGCTGCAATGATGGATCGCCCATCATCACCAACGACAACTTCGCCGAGCCAAACCTTGAGCTCGTGCCTGGGTGACCAAGCACCGTCAAATGGCCTGTCTGATTTCGATCTTGTGAACGACCCGAAACCGGGGAGACTCCAGCAGATATTGCAAGAGTTGCAGATGGCTTGACCCTTTTTATTTCGATGCCACTGTAAACTTGTTCTAGCGGAGCAGAGGGTGCAAGTGATTGGATTGCTGCTCTCTCCTAGACTTTTACTAGTTTCTGCGAGCGGACTGATCAAGCCATCATGCTCGGGGCTTGTGAGCGGTGGATCGGCAGAGTTTGACAGATTGTCGTCGTCATCGTCATAGCCTATCTCAAAAGAGCAGCCCTCAGATTTCGAAATTGTGCCATCGGGCTCGATGGGGGGTTGCCCCCCATCTGCTCCAATATGCACCTCGGCAAACCAGGCCTTGAGATCTTGTATTGACGGCCAATCTCGATCATAAGCCTTTGCCTTTCCTCGCCCTGACCTGTCCCTGAAATGGTTGCGTCGCAAATGAGTCGCCGCCAAAAGGCAGCTGTTGTATTGCTTCTGTGAACGGCAAGCATGACAGTTGTTCAGCGGGTAAATGGCTTTAATGTTGGTCTGGATGCCAAACGTGGTAGGGTCGCGGCATATGAATTTCTTTATCACCCCTTCTTTCTCGCCCATAGCATCGTGATGACGCCGCAAGTGGCGATGGAGCTCGTGCTCTCCTCGAAAGCCCTCTGGATAGTCGGTACAAACAGTGCAATAGACCTTGGACTTTTTGCGCCTCAACCTCGACCTTGCGGTTGTTGTTGAGGCTGTGGTCGACGACCCCCCTGCATTCGATCGATTCAACGTCGGAGTGGTGCTACGAGATGATGGATATAATGGTGGCACTGGTGTTGCTGGAGATATAAGGTTGGAAACTTTACTTGATTCACTGATCATGGTCTTTCCTTTGCCTGGAACACCATTCATCCACAAGGCCTTACTTTGTGAGTCGTTTTGCCATGGCTGAATATCAACCGTCTCGAGAATCCATTTGTTCGACGCCGAAATTGATGTCGAAATAGAGGTTGAAATCGACGTCGAGGTCGACGTCGAAGCCACTGTCGACGTTGATATTGGGCGTGCCACTGACCGCGTTTGCGGACGGCGCAGGGGAAGTGGTATTGAACTTGGCGACACGTACGGAGATATGTAGAAATCTTCTTCATCAGATGAAGATGAAGACGTCGAATCTTCCGAATCCTGATAATATATCCAGTTTGAAGATGAGTACGGCAATTTAGGTGTCTCTTCTTCTGGCTGGACAACCGGCTGGCAAGCCTTGGTTTGGGCCTCTTGATTAGCTTCTACCTGCGTGCTTGGCAGAAGTTGATCCAGTTGAGCACGGGCGTGCTCAAACACGAGCTTCGCAGGCATAATGGCGGTCAAGCCATTGGAAATATTACCTGCAAAGACATGCCCAAACAGACGACCTGTTGTCTCGTCTCTGACCCAGCTTCCGCAGTCTCCAGGACCTAGAGAACCTGGGAATCTTGCTGTATACACTTCGACAAATTCGTTTGACTGAGGCAGTCGTACTGTGAGAGTTTCGTCTGATAAATATCCATAGACGGTGCCACCATTTGGAACCACTGTCTTGACACATGTGTTGCGGGGAAGAGGCTCAATCTTGTCGAGGTCGTCGAGTGGAATGGCGTTCTGAAAGATGGGAGATAAGGAGGAGTCTGAATTCAGCTCTATGAGGGCATAGTCAAGCTCTTTCCGGCAGAGGATGGCTTTTCCTTCATTAGTGCACGGTGTATCCAGTGTGAGAGGTGGGATTTCAGGAGAGGACCAGTTTGTTTTATCGTCTGCCGGATATGAAACTGGACTCTCTGAGGCGTCATACTCTGACCCCTTGCTCTCCGATTCGTCCGAGAGGCTACCTCGTCTCGTTGTTTCAACAAATATTGTGTCTGCGTCGTCGTCGTCATCGTCATCATCGAAATCGCCCAGTCCAGTTATTTCGCAATCGCTGATCTGGCTCGCCTCAGTCTCGCGCGCTGCTAGTTCAACCGGTTGTGGATCTTTCAAGAAATGGTTGACCGTGAGCAGCATGTGTTTTCCTCCATAGCTTACAGCACCGCCGGCAGTAGCTATGCGAGTAGACAGTTCTGAATCAGTCGATGAATGTGAGATGAGTCGACAACAATCTGAAGCATCTACATGCTGGGCCGAGAAAACAGAGACTGTTTCGCCAGCCCAGGCCATGAGCTTCTCGAAGTCTGAATGCCCCAGTTCAAAACCGGGATATTTCGTCATAATATCGCTTTTAATGATTAAATCAAAAGCTTCCTTGCGGGCGACCTTGTCATCCGATACGAACATAACCAGAGGCTTTGCACGCTTCGGTCGCTTTCCCACCATGAATAGCGGTATGGAAAGGTAGCTGCCAGACTCCTGTGCCTTGTCGCTGTGCTCTCGCAAGTAGTCAAGAATGGCGGTTTTGAGGCCACCTTCGAACAATCGCCGGGCCTCCCCCTTTGCCTCCCAACAAAGAATATCGCCCAGCAGTCCTGGGTACAGGGTTCCTAACAACTTGCCAACAGAGTCCTGTGTTGATTTTTGCGCATATGGCCACGTCTTTGGGCCTCGCGAAACGATATTCATTGCGGCGCTGGTACTTGTTAACAGCTGTATTTCCCAGGACGGCCAAGCTGAGCTGTTGTCCGTTGACTCATTTAGCGTGTTCTAGTAATGGCGAAGTCTTTGAAGTGTACAGAGTAGAACGAGATGAGACGAGACGAAATGCCTAGCAATTGCAGTTGCACTCCCTGACAGGCAAGAATTGTATTATTTAAACAGGGTATTTGACCCGGGGCGATGAGCACGAGGAGAAGCAAAGATAGTCTTAGTCCGAACTGCGTGTATTCCATGTCTATTACACACCAATCATTGGATGAGGCTCAGCACTGCCTCGACATGCATATGCAGACATGGTTGAGATAGGCTGCAAGGCGTCCAGGCAGGCGCACATGATGCAGTTGGGCTCTTATTTAGCCACCCAATAGAAGAGTCGGATACGTGTTTCCCCAAGAAACAGTTGGGTTTGCTCGTTGGCTTAGATGGAGGGCTGCGTAGTCCGCTTGCATATACTCTATGAGCCATGTAACGTTGGCTATGGCATGAGCCTCCTCAGGCAATATCTTGCTTATGAAATGCGGCTCTCACTAAGCAGGTTATTTGCCACTATTTTCTCATAGATTCTGGCAAGTTCCAAATGCGCATTCATTTATTTGACACAGGATCCTTGGGTGCAGTCTTTTGGCTGATCAGCGATATTAGCGGGCATTTTTATGGTCGTGTAGGCCTAATGCCCATGCGCCTTAGACTATTCCGCAGCTAATCCTGGTATAAGTGTGAGCTTCCGCGGCCGTGTGCGCTGAGCCTCTCAAGTCGTGCCATGAATAGGAAATGAGCGGAAAATTTGTGATTTTGGCTATTAATCCGCCTATGATACATATCTACATACGTTTGAAGCCGCCGCGATGAATACCATCAACAGTTCTCAAGGTTCGGAGCTCGAGGCTTTGAAGGAGCCGCTGCAGAAATTCCCAATCCCAGGGTCTGTACAGGAGGGGCTGCTTGAGGCACTATGGGAGGCCTCAGATCGCCATGCCAGCATGTCGCCATACTTTGAGTATTATTCTAAGCGAATTCAACGTATGCGACTGGATGGCTGTCATGAGTTCTGTGCTGGGTCACATTCAGACATTGCGGCAATTGCTAGAAGAATACTCTCGGGGACAAGCAGAGATGAAATATATCAAGAAATGGCATCTGCAGCCAATTCAGTGTCTTCCGCCCTCGACACCAATCATGCCATAGATATGTGCGCAAGTTTGCTTGTCATGACGGAGATTGAACTCAATGGAAGCCCTGCCGGTCTATCGGGATTAACAGCCGTACCGTGGAAGAAGGGGTCATTAAACGATGCTTTAGCAAAGTATTTCTGTTCCCAGAAAACGCTGCAAGCGGACCGGTCTAAACTTGGTAAAGTCTTTACGGCTCGGAATTTAAATCGCATAGCAGGCATTGAGATCCGATGGACAACAAACCTGGCAGATCATCTGCGTCTTGTGGACGATGACCAAGTTGTATTCATTTTCCACTATGCAAGTTTTCTCCAACTCCAAAAGAGGTGAGATTCACTGTTCTATGAAATGGGCAACGTATGTTATAGACGCCAGATTGACAGCATAGTAGTCAAAAGAACAGCCCATTTCCAGAATCTTTTCTTCAGGAAACACTGGATACTCTTGCGCTTCTCTTCCCTTCCTCCGATAACGAGACTACGAGCTGGCTAAAGAGCCTTGCCAAAATCGATCCACGGCTGGCGAGATGCGGCTCTCTTCGTACCCGTGAGCGTAGACTGGAGAATTTTAATTACTGGCATGACCAGTTGGTCATTTTAAAGCAGGCTTTTGATGAGTCGAGCCCCAGAAACATTTCTCAGTGGTGGTTTGATAGAAGAAATGGCGTTCAATGGTATACATTTTGGATAGCGATACTTGTTTTTGCGGTTACAATCTTCTTTGGCGTTGTGCAGAGCATTGAGGGCGCACTGCAGGTATATCTGTCCTACAAGAGCATCCAATCAGGATAGCGATGCATATGACATTTGGGAAAATGCATAGGGAGTTGTTACACTGTATATATTCATATTTAGCTAAGCTGTATATATTATGCAAGGTCTGATTTGCTGCATGTCAAAGTTGATGAAGGAGAGCTTCTGTTTATTAGATGAACCTTACACAATCGCTGAGCAGCATAATTTCTAGAGCGACTTCTTCCTTTGCATTTAACTACTACATCTCCAAGCACAAAATAATTTTTATACTGTTAAGGGATTCTTTGCTCGACATCATTTGATACATCAACAAAAAAAAAATAACAGTTTGCTCAATGCAATGGCTGGTCATTTGTGTGCACATGAATTAACGAGACAACTCGCAGAAAGCAGTTTTCTAAATTGAGGCTCGGCACAGAAGCCTTCTCTTAAAGAATTTTCCAGCTAAAAACGTGTATCTATATCAGAGTTTTCTGTTCATCTGATGTCTATTGAATAGCATTCAAGGACCTTCGTCATGACATCCAGATCATCTCACTTGACGAGCGTATGAGCGTGGCTCGCAACGCTCGGAGGAACTCAGACACCCCAATATTCTGGGCTCCATGCAGACAGGGATGTCTTTTTTCCCTTCCTGGATTAGTTGACTGATCTGGTATCTGGCATCGGGTCCACATAATGCTAGTGCATACAAGGTTCTCTTATTTCCATTTCCGTCATAAACGTTGCGCTAACTCACAAATATGCTCCGTCAAAGTCACCAAAACAGCCTTCCAAGAGTCCATGATGGACTTGTAGCATGTAAAATCTTTCGAGAAATTTCTTTTTGTAAAAGGATAGATGTATTATTGGTCCCTTTTAATTGCTAATCTTACAAATCAGAGAAAACCCACAAACCTCGGCGTTATGGAGTTGTTGAAGATGGAATCTCCTGAATAAGGGTGAAAGAAGGGACAGGAGCTTTGTCAGGAAATAGTTATAAATACAGCTTCGCCTCTTCATATTGAATACTAATACTAGACAACTTCTATACAAACTTTCAATCTCAATTTGCACCCTCTCCAACTATCTACAATGACTACCACAGACTCCCTTTCCTTGGCGGGCAAGACAGCCATCATCACTGGCTCCGGCAAGGAGAACGGTATAGGGGCTGCTATTGCTCTTGCTCTGGCTCGTAATGGCGCGCGTGTTGCCATCAACTACGTTTCCGAGGCCACGGCTCCTCGAGCTGTAAAAGTTGCAGCTAGTATTGAAGCAGTTGCAGGCGAGGGCAGCGTTGTGACTATTCAACAAGACGTTACCACTCCCGAAGGAACGAAGAAGCTGGTTGCCGAAGCTATCAAGGCTTTTGGTGTTGACCGTATCGATATTCTTGGTCAGCTCCCATATCTTTACATCATAGCATAGACGTCTTGAATTAACGATTCCTGCTTGCATAGTTAACAATGCAGCCTGGGCTGCTCGGGACCCTGTCTTGGCTGCCTCTCAGGAAACCATCGAGCGAACCTTTAATACTTGTGTTCTGGGGCCTCTGTATCTAATCCAAGCTACCGTTCCATTCATGCCCCAAGGCGGAAGAATCATCAATGTCGGCAGTGTGGCCTCGAAGCTTGGTATCGAGCCAGTTTATGGAGCCGCAAAGGCAGCCATGGACGCTCTGACTTTTAGTCTCGCTAGAGATGTAAGTATCGATTCCTCCTTAGCTTCCTGCAAAAAAAAACTAACGATAACTCAGTTGGGGAGCAATGATAAACGCATCACGATCAACACCGTGATGCCCGGGCCTGTGCTCACAGATGCACTGCCGCCGACTCCTGAGTTTGAAATGCTGAAGGATGTGCTGCTAAATATGACTAGGGCAGAAAGGAGGTTCGGAAGGGTTGAGGATATTGCAGACTCAGTGTTGCTCCTTGTGAATGAGAAGAGCCGATGGATTACTGGAGAGAGTATTTCTGTCAGCGGTGGTATTGTTGGCAATTAGAGGAAATCTGTCAGATCAATGTACTACTATAGTTTACATAGCCTTCTTCGGATTGGGAATGGATTATTTTCCCACGATGAAGAATCATAGGCCTGAGATGTAAATGCTAATGCCACTCCGTTTCCTAGCCCAATTGGTTCACCTAGACACACCGTTTTCTATACGGTGTTGTCAACTCCGTGTTGATTCGGCTGCCCGGGATGTGTGGAGCGGCAAGCCCCCGTACTAGGGATTGAGGCTAACAAGGGGCGTTCCCGACCAGCTAGTCGGACATTTATTCATGCCGCACTCCATGCCCGAATCTACTTAAGCATCTTCATTTCAGTCTTGCAAATGAACATTGGATACTTTTATACCAATTTTTTTAACGCGTCATCTCTTAAACAGATGCTGTCTATTGTCCGCCCCTAGTCATGGCTTCTAAGCATCTCTCTTTCGTCAACATCTCTCATCCGGACGAGAGCCGAAGTCGCCATGTCAAGGCATCCGTTCGCCGTCATGTCATGGCAGACATCGGTCGCTCAAGGCGTAAAAGGGCAAAATATAGCATCATTACCCTCGAAATTGCCGCCGAAGAGACTGCACCAGATGCTAAATCAGTAAATACGACTGCGGTTGAGCCAACCCCTATTGGGAGAATGCCGCCATCATTCCAAACCTTTCTAGTCGACTCTGACGCTCGCGCTTGCGAGCTTATCAACTTTAGTAAGTATTTGGTTGACACAAACACTTTGTAATTGTTTCAAGAATGTCCATTTTGACCGCACATCATAGTGGCGGCCGAGGCCGATTATGTATATCGGCCGTTCCGTACATCATGGTTCCAGATTGGGCTCTCCGACTCGACCGCGTTTGATCTATGGCTTGCGCAGGCAGTGGTGATCCGCAATAGCATTATGAATGAGGATACCGCGGCCGCACCTTGGGCGGAGGAATATTTGGGCAACTTTGAAGCGAATAAATACTACTTCAAGTCCTTGAATCAGCTGGCTCATCGACTCAGTAATCGCGACGACTGTATGAGCAACGGCGTTGTAGCGACCATTATGGGATTTATATGCGTTGATGTAAGGATTCCCAAGAGAAAGCGACCGCTTTGCTCTTACTCATAAACCAAGACTAACTTATATCTAGACCCGCGTTGGAAGCTGGGAACGATATTCTGTGCATATGGACGGCTTGGAACGGATATACAAACTTCGCAACGGGTTCGATGGATTAGACAGTGAAATCCCACTGATGACTTTTTGGTAAGTACAGCCTTCGCTTCAGACTCAATATCCCTACAGCCGTTGATAAACAAGCAGGGTAGATTTAATGGGTGCTTCCATGCTCGATCGCTACCCCCGATTCCCCATCCCTACACATCTCAATAATTCCCCTCGAATAACATGTGAGGACGATGTACCTCGAAAGTTACGCACTTTGCTTCGTCGTGCCGAAAAGGTGGCTCCTCAAGGGGAGCGGATTTACGCCATGTTACGAATGATGGCACCAATCGTAGCCATGGTAAATCGCGACGCCAACGATCCGCTGTTCTGGACTCAGTACGTGTTTTTAGTCGAACAGCTGGGGATTGTCAGCCATTTTGTGCTATCTGTGCCGAAATCACCAGAAGATGACACGGAGACTGACCATTCCGTTTTCCTGGTCCAAAGAATGGTACAGCTCGCATGCTTAATGATCATATCAGAGCTAAAGAAACAAGCATATTTTCACTGGGCCGACATGGGGCCTCTGCGAGATCGACTCGTAACCTTGCTGCGAGGACCTCGCTATAAGTTACCCGCAGAGCTCGAAATGCTACGACTTTGGGCAATTGTGACTGCTCAATCTCTAACTCTTCCTGAATTGCAAGAGTCCTTTCTTGTGGAAGCAAGGCGATCGATGATAGAACTGGGCTACAATACTGCCGAGCAGGCCATTGAATGCGCCAAGGGCATTCTTTGGCTCGAAAGCATGAATCCGATTACATGGGAGGGCTTGGTCTTGTGAAGTATAGCATTCATCCCAGCTAAAGGGACTACCTCATACTACGAAAGAGGATCGCAGCGCTGTTTTGCTGGACGCGGTTTTCGAAGATGCAGCAGATCAAATTGCGTCCACCTTTTAGTGCTCCCACTGGCAGCAAACATTGGTTGCTTACGAATCCTACCTATGATCCCAAGCTATAAACGGATTTGGTCACTGACGGCGCATGCGACCCAACGATAACCCTGGGTGTGTTTAAGAAAAGCAAACCGCTAGTTGATGCGATACTTACTCATAGAAGCATAATTATTCTTTTGAGGGAAAAACCGCTACAAAGTCGAGAATCACGTCTGCTCTAATCGCTCTATACATTAAAAGTACCCCTAGGTACGGAGACTTAGAGAGAGCAACAGAGGCATCAGTAGCAGCAGGGAGAAGAAGAGACAGAAGCGACGGGAGCGGCTTGACCATCGAGCATTCTAGGACGCGGTTGATCTTGCATTATCTCCAATTTCATGGGCTACAGCATTGATACACAGCTAGCTTACCTGGGGATTGAGAATCTCGGTGGATGAAACATGGTATGCCTAAGGAAAAGTAGACAAGTGAAAGCCTACGACACCTGAAATAGCGATATCTTATATGTTAGTAACAATAGTATGGCCTCTATATATTGTTCAAACATTCTATCATTTCATAACATATGGTAAAATGATGTGAATAATTGGCACGCCTCAAATCTACATTCCTTCTTCATTCACTAAAGCGATTTATTGCTAGTTTTGCCTAGATGTGTGATGCTGCATATAAGTGATCGTCGTGTCAGGAACATTTCAAACCATTCTGGGAATAACGCAACTCTAAGCGTACAAAGTCTAAATAAAGCCCAGAATGAAATATTATATCTCATATAAATGATATAAAAATCAGCGCATCCATATGAGCAGTCGCTCGAAATCACCGTATAATATGCAGCTGTTGTACGCTCGGTGGACTTATACCATATAGCCACACTCTGTCGGATTTACATTTTTCCGTAAACGCACTTCGCTCACACCATCATCGCATTTTCTCTGGCGACAGGATCAAGTAAAGCTCTGGTAGAACACCACGAGCAAGCGACAAACAGCTCGTGTCCTCGATACTCTTTCGTGCGCCAATCCGAGATACAATAGGAGCAGGAGGGAATAGAGTCTCGGTCCGGAGTTGCGCTCAATTCAGGAATTGAGAAGCCAGCACCGAAACGTATAGACTCGGACAATCTGCAAAGGCTTAGACAACTCAAAGCGACATTGTCGAATCTCAATCGCACCTTGATTCCTCGAGGGACAACACTCCAAGTCTACGAGCCTCACATTATCGCCTTCTTCGAAATGGCGTCATCCACCTCCATCACCGGCCTCTTCAGCCGCCTCTCCCTCCTCTCACGAAACATCTCAACCACCACCGCCGCCGCAACCATGACAACCCCTCGCCTCTTCTCGACAAGCTCATCTTCCCTCGCCCGCAAGGTTCCCACGCCCGCAGCCTCCCCAGCCAAAACCGCCCGCCGCAACCGCTCCGCCCCAAAGTCCGAAAACTTCAACCGCATCCGCACCCTGCGCCGCAACATGTTCTCCCCGGCGCCGCCCCCGCTGCGCATGGCTCGCCTGCGTTACCTGCGCCACTGGACCATCCACCGCGCGTGGCAGCTCTTCCGCCGGAAGCAGCACGAGGCGATCGAGAAGGAGAGGAGCAGGATGTACGCCGGCATGTACAATGCCTGCGAGGAGCTGCGGAAGACGGTCGGGCCCGGGTCCAGAGGTGAGGGGTACTTGTACCGGGTTGCGATGGAGAAGAAGGGCGTGTATGGGCTTGAGGGAGTGCCGATAGAGTATGCCAGATTTCAGACGGACAGTCCGGCGAAAGAGCCGTGGAATCATGACTGGAAGAGGTGAGGAGGGGAGGAGGTTAATAAGGAGAACTTGTGACAAGAGGAATAAAAAAGAAACGAGATAGACGTTATGTACGAATATTAAGAATTGTATAGTATTTTTCATGGCCACATCACAGCTGGCACCAAGATAACGCTGGGGTCATGGAACGCCAAGTCAGAGAAACCAGTCACAAGTGGTGAAATGAGCATGCAGTTGGGGAGACTCGACATTCTTATTGCCAACAGTAGAGTATAAAAATCTCCTCTCCATCATTCATCCTTTTCCCACCCAAAAAAAAGACCCGTATGCCACACAGAGGGGGAAAAAAAAATCCACAATATACCAGTTATTGATCTATGCCATCCACCATATTAGTACAGAGGTTGAAGTCGCCTCGCTGTGAAGCGCTTTGTCTCCGCTGCAACAAAATACGCTTGCCAAACATTTGCGGAAAAAACACAGGGATAAAAAAAAGATAAACAAAAAGAGAACTTTCCAACGAGGAAACCAAAACAACGAGTAAAAAGAATTGTTGTTATCCCAACTCTCCAGTCGAGATTTTATGTTCTCAATTTTCTCGCATGCTTTTATGCGATACTTTCTTTGTATGCTGAAATCAGCTGCCACAAAAAAAAAGCTGGCTTAGAAGCTCTGAGATGGTGGGAGCTCTGAGATGGTGGGAGGAGGCATTGCGTTTGCGCCTGCTCTCAGCAGATATAGGAAGCAGCAGCAAATTTGTAAGATTCATGCATCATGTCATGACCTCATTCGTCAAAGATGTAGGCTCGTATCGTGTATCTGGCCACTTTCTTTTGGCCATGCAATTATATCGCCTTCAGTTCGGCCCATGAGAACGGCTGGCTTTGTCATCTTACAGAACGACACAGCAACCCGTGCTTTCGCCCTTTTCAAATGTGAGGAGGGCAGCTCTGGTGGCTGCTTCGAACACATCATCAACGCCCTCTCCGCTCAGACTGGAGCACTCGAGATATCGCTTGGCTCCTATTTCTCGAGCCACTCCTTCGCCGTCGTGAGCAGTGACGAATCGCAGAGACTTCTTGCGCATCTCCTCAATGGCAACAGGGTCATCGCGCAAATCTTTCTTCAGCCCAACAAGGATAATGGGCACACCCTCGCAAAGGCGAGTAGCTTCCTCGATCCACTACAGAATAACGCCATCACATTAGCCAAGGAGCCTCCCATCACATTGGGTCGGTGCCATCAAACCTTGTGCTTGACGTTGTCAAGAGAATCAGGTGTATCAACGGAAAAGCCTATTAGAATAACATGCGCCTTGGAGTAGGCGAGGGGCCGCAAGCGCTCATAATCCTCTTGACCGGCCGTATCCCATAGAGCAAGCTGCACGGACTTGCCATCCACTCTGCAGTCGGTTACGTAGTTTTCGAAGACGGTTGGAATCTAGACCAGGTCGTTAATCTCGGCTCTCTGCGGGTCCGCAATCGCAATCAGAAAACTCACATAATGCTATATAAACGTTAGCGACCGCACATGCCGTCTGGGGGAGAGAGATCTGATGGGGGGGCAAGCAACATACTGTAGGGAAATAACCAAGTGTAAAGACGCTGAGCAGACTTGTCTTGCCACAGGCGCCGTCGCCGATGATGACGAGCTTCCTACATGTTGCTCCGGTCAGTAAAGTCTCCCTCTTCTACATTGCCGCCGCTCAGGCCCAACCAGGAGCCAATGCCTCCATAAACAGAGCGGCCAAGCGACGGCAGCGGATCCGTCCATGTCGATCGTACCTGCGGATGACGTTTTGCGGACTCCCACTAGCCATGTTGAAGCGATGTGATCAGAAGCACCTGGATAGATGGTCGGACTCGAAAGAACAGGGCCAAGCGCTGGTTCTTGTGCCAAACGCAACTCCCCCAGTCCCACGGCTTGGTTGCCGAAGATCTGTGGATGACAGGACCAGTTAAAGCAGCGGCTCGGGGAAATCTTGCTCGACTATCGAACTTTTTGTATCTTGGTTCGGGAACGCCGCTCCTGTGCTGCCTCACAGAATCGTACTGTCGCGTCTAGGGGATACGGGTTGACCAGGGCGGTGGAACGGATTGGTTGGTCGCCAGGCGATTTATCGGAATACGAGCTGAAGAGGCTCCAGTTATTCCCTGCTGCCGCTCAGTGCGTATGGTCGGCTCGAAGGACTTTGGCCGCGCCAATGGAATCAGTCAGGCCAGGGGCAGGATCACACAATGGCAATTGAAGCGAGTCAAAAGCACAGACGAAGGGGGAGGCAAAAAAATAAAAAATAAAAAATAAAATAAAAAGATCCCAAGAGAAACACCAGGGTTAAGGGGAAACTTGTTCGCTGGTGGCGCTATTAGTATCCGACGCAAGTATAGCAACCGTTAGAGCTGCCAGCAACGTTTCACCAAGAGGTGGACCGAGCCTGAGTGAGGCTTGGGGTGTGGTCTTACGCTGAGCGGACTTTGCCCAGCGAGAGGAGTTCGCGCTAGCTTACATAACGCCGAGAGCTGACCAACCAGGCGCCGGGCCGCTGTGCAGGAATATGTCTGGATTTGGATAGCAACGGGGCACAGCTTTGCTGGACGTACCTAGCAGGCTAGCCGGAGAACGCTTGTGTGTAGCGTCGCCTGCTAGCATGTGGTTGCGATATCTTACGTAGCCGTGGATATTTTTAACAAGAGCGGTTCAACGTGCGGAGTGACCGTTGCTATCTCTTCTCTTCTCTCCATCTTTTGCTATACATACATACATAATACGCTTCGAGACGCCCGTCTTGATGATCTTCGCCGGCTGACAACTACCGATCGTCCCGCTGTTCCCAACTGAGGCTGTGCCTGGAGCGAATTAGCGAGCGGCCCTAGGATAATGGCGCAACAGCGCGCATGAAATTGAAGCGCTAACAAAGCAAACAAAAGCCCGGGTTTACAAGACGATTGGGCGCACGTCTACTCCATAATGCATTGCAACGCGTCGTGTTTTCTGGCTCTTGCATGCAGGGACTCGGGCTGGTGGCATTAGCATCAAAGAAAGACCCCGAGGCGGGAGGATAACCGTCCAATACGGGGTACCCCGTATAAAGTTGCCGGAGGCCTGCTTGCATACATCCAGCAAGGTAGGATTTACCACACGCCATCCAGAGCCAAAAACACTTAAGCTCTGCAGGACTGAAGTTTCTCGGGCTATTCCAGCGAATAGCCAGCCATCGTCGACAGTCTCCCTTGTTGGCTCGCAGCCTGCTAAACGCCTTGGCTATCGGCCTGGGCCGTGCTCGCTGGCGCTGGCAGGCGACGATGCAAATGGTGGGGTTCAGCCCTCTGCAGGATTCTCACCTTGCATACGCGCGGGCATAGTACGAGAACTTGGTGCAGATAGGCTTATTTTGAGATGCAAGGCAGAAACAGAAAACCATTGCAAGGCATCGTCTAGAGCATCTTCAGAGATGCCGCAAAGATGCCGCAAAGAGTCTTCTGACCTTGAGAGGCACGTCAGGTGCTCATACGATGCCAGGCAGGCACTATAGGCAACCGTTTATTATTTCGTTGGCAGTTCCTATGAAGATGGCATAGATGTTGCTTTGATGCAGAGCACGAGGGTCCGTCTCTTCTAGATGCGGAAAGCTATGAATGACTACCTAGATATCGATTGCGTCCCGAGCTGCATTGCTACCGCTATCTTGGCGCCTTCTAGTACATGACGTCCCAGGAGCTTTGCACGTATAGGTAAGTTCCTTGCTGCTGCCCAAAATAGAGATGTAAAGAATAGGTAGCTGCCTTGCCTTGTTCGTACTAATTGAGCGGTGCTATCAAGGTACCTATAGCACCAAGGTAAGGTACTATGCAGATACATCATGCTTGATGCCCAATTGTGCGAAATTGGCGATTCAAACTATTCAGTCTTAATGACCATGTCATTTCCCGGTAGCCTCCTTGCACAGACAGCAAACGTCTTACAATGTAATATTACTGATGCAGCCACATTGACCAAAGCGGAATTGTATGACCTTGGTACCCAACATGTCCGCTGCTCCCTGCGTTCACTGCTACTCAGCTCCAGCTTTATTCGTGCACGGGGATATTCAGGCGAGGGCCGGCCCAGGGAAATTTCTCAGTTATATATAGGAGGAACTAGTGCATCTCACTCTAATTAGACGCCGCTTCCAAACACTGACTAAGTACGCAGTAAGAGCATAGGGCTGCTTTATGTAAGTCGAAAGGAATTCCATAATCCAGAGCCGCCGACGTTTTATCAGCCAAGGCAGGGCGAAACGAAAAGTAACATTTGTAGTAATCTCTTAGTAGTACCCAAGGTAGATAAGAACATGTGCGCAGCAGGGCAGCGGCCACTCGACACAGGTACTGATGCAAACTACGGAGGTACAGGCAGACGCATTCCAGTGACAAAGGCTGTGCTGCGCACTGATACAGAGCACAGAGTACCAACGCCCTTGTTCTTTGTACTTTGTTGGCCATAAGGGTGCCGGACAGGTGCCCTGCGTCTGCTCCATGCCTGCTACAGAGTAGTGCTTGTGTAAAAAGGCCCTGTAGTCCCGCCAACCCCCCCAAGCGCCTCAGGCACAAACCCAGATTTCGGTTCGGATCTGGGAAAAAAAGGGCATCACGTGCCCGCTCACAGGCTGGCCTTCAAACCCAGCGCGAAATCTGATGGACGGCTTTCAGCCCCGGTTTTCGCCAGCCTCAACAGGGACAGACATTCTTGCATAACAAAAGTACATGCCACTATGTAACTACACCACACGGTGACTTCCATCGAATTCTGGCCGACCAAAGCATCGCCTCCAACACTCCCAAGCCCCGTCCCCACGCAATCGACGCGAGCATCTCGACGCGCCAGATCTCACAGACTTCAGGCACTAGAACCAGGGCCCTCGAAAACCCCCACTGGCGTCATTGCTGACCTAACCCTGAATTGGCTTTGCGGATTGTGAGTGCCTCATTTTGAATCGCCGGGAATCTCTCCACCAACAAACCGGCCATAACAACCTACGACGACGCCTTCCCTTCCGCTCCGCCCCTTCGCCCGCAGCCCTTCTCTTGTCTGCCCGCGGCCCTTGATCGGCTGCACGTCCTCTACTCTTCTACTCATTACCTCGACGACTGACTCGCTCATTTTCTTTCATCGCTGCAGGCTGCGTCGTTTTGAGCCGCCCTGGGCCCCAGTCCCGAGACTTGATGCTCTCGACTGCCTTGCTGCCGTAGACATACGATGCCGGCCCATCACCAGAAACCGGCTCCCCTCGCGCCGGCATCGCCTCGGAACACTGCCAAGTACACTAACAAGGACGGGTCCAAGTTCATCACCGTCCCCAAGGGCAGCCCGTCAGACTCTTCACGGCCCTCGACTCCCACCAACGCCAAATCCAACAACGCTCCGCCGCCCTCGGACTCGACAGGCCTCGACACGTCGGCACCCACCGTAAATCGCAAGAAGCAGAAGCGACGGCAAAAGGCCGCGGCCAAGGCTGCCGCTGCGCAGGCTGCCAATGGCCACCCCAGCCCCGCTCTCAGCTCCGACAAACAGTTGCCCGTGGACTATGAACTGGTCGCAAGTGACGAGGATGATGATGTCGAGTATGATCTAGCTGACGACGTTGAACCTATACCGATGACAAACGGCCACACAATAGACGCCAAATCCAACAAGAAGAATAAGAAAAAGAAGAAAAAGAACGGCGTCGGTGCCAACGCCGACGAGGTTGAGCCAGAGCAGCAGCACCATCATCGCCACCACCACCATCGCCACCATCACTATCATGAGGGCGGTTCCGCACCAGCGGCTCCGGCGCCACGAGGCTCAGGAATGTCTAGGGACAAAATATGGAGTACTAGCAATCACGAGGAGCGCGAGCGTATCAAGGAGTTCTGGCTAGGCTTGGGCGAAGACGACCGGAAATCTTTGGTCAAGGTGGAAAAGGACGCCGTATTGAAAAAGATGAAGGAGCAGCAGAAGCACACGTGTAGCTGTACTGTCTGCGGGAGGAAGCGCACCGCCATCGAGGAGGAGCTGGAAGGTCTGTATGATGCATATTATCTCGAGCTGGAGCAGTTTGCAAACCAAGGAGAGGGCCCCCCCATGCTACCTC
>PXNZ01000374.1:0-32149 GCA_003012085.1 Trichoderma brevicompactum | reverse complement strand
GGGCCGGAAAGGGGAGGGGAGGGCTTTTTTCAAACGGGGTGTGTGGTTGGCTACGGTTGAATTTTGCTGATGTGAAAATGCTCTGATGTTTTAACGTCCGAAGGATGTGGACATGAAATAAAAAGTAGAGTGAGTTGGGATGGAGTTGTGTCCTAATATATTGTGTATTGATTTGTGCTTTTGCTAAATTATGGGATGGGAGAAAGAAAATGCGTGATTGATGTAGTAAACTATGAGTCTGTGAAGCTGATGTATTGCATGCATCTTGGAGAGATGGTGTTATTGTAGATGCGCAACCCATCTATCTTCTTTGCCCCCTACCAAATTTTGGTCACGTTGATAAACCTCTGGGGAATTACTATTCAATGGAGCTATTAAATGATTCCTGTCTGCCTGCCTGCCTCACCTTCATATCGAGGTAGTCATACATAGCGTTTTCTTCAGGGCTGTAGCCACCCCATGATTAAGCAGGATTTTACAAGTCATCAGCACCATCCTCGTAGAAATCTTCGTCCAGATCCTGCATGATCTCGTCCTCTCCACCATAGAAATTGTATGGGTCTTGGGAATACAGCATAGACGATTCGGGCGTGAGAGGCTGCGGATCAATATCCATTTCGCCTTCAGCCTCGTGATCCTCAGATTCGAAGTGGTAGTAGTAAGGGACTTCATTGCCAGAAGGCGGCTGGAATTGGAACGCACTACTTTGGTAGATGCCGTCCTCGTCATCTACACCATCTTGCTCGGGGTTGCTTTCCTCTTCATAATCATCACCTTCGATAGCCTCCTCATCGTCATACGATTCTCCTTCATCTCGGGACTCGGATGCCAAATCATCTCCCGCTTCCCATCCCTGTTGCTGCCGGCGTCGAAACTCGTCCCAAGTCAAGCCTCCTTCCGCGCCGCTGTCGGGATAAGAGCTCCAGGCCTGGGCTCTCAGCTTCTCGTCTTCTCCGAGGTCGGGCACCATGCCGCCCAATATGGATTGGTTGACGAATTCTACCCAGCCCTGTAGGTTATTGACGTCGGGCACGGTGGACTTGTGGCCCTTGGGCTGTGGAGGCACGATGTAACCGCGGTTAATTTCTTCGTCCAGATCGAGGGAATTGTCGTCTTCAGACTCGGAGGGGCCGTCTAAGCTGCCCGCATCATCCTCTGGGTCGCCGCACCAGGCTTGAGCACGCAGCCGCTCGTCTTCTTCATCTGATAGGATTTCGTCCCGCTGTTCGGGTGTGAGTTCGTTCCAGCGCTTTTTCAGGACGTGTCTTGGTCTCCAATGCTCAAGCGCATCGACGTTGGCGAGGACGTCATCTTCATCCTCAATATACATCTCTTCCATCGAGGGCACGATGTTCTCTCCCGTCTTCCAATCAAAGTACCCCCAGATCACCATATGGCTCAGATGATCGTCCAAGTGAAGGCTCCTACGGACAGCTTCTATGGGAACAACTTCATCTGGGCGGAGGAGATGCATTCGGCCCGCTCCCCAGCCTTCCTTGTGCTGCTGGCCGATTTCCTGAAAGGGTATGCCTTGGATTTGGCCCAGCATGTTTTCGAGCCAGTAGCTGCCTTCGCTGAAGAAGCTGAAGTCGTAGCGCAACTTGAGCTCCAGAATCTCGGGAAGCTTGTAGAACTTCTTCCGGGTGAGGAGTTGCCATAGCTTATACAAGCCCTTTTGGCCGAGCATAAGCTGCACCAGATCGAATTTGCAAGGGCCGTAAACGGGGTCGTTGAAGAGCATTCCGAGCTTGATAAAGAACATTTGCATGTTGTAGAGGTCGACATCCTTGAAGAGGTGCGTCATTCGCAGCATAGCCTGCCGTTGCTGAGAAGTAGCAATGTCCATGAGAAGCCAGAGCCGCAATAGCGAGTGATGCATCGTCGACGGCATGCGATGGCCGCATCGAGCCATGATGGCCAGAATCTCCCTGCAGTATTTGTCCCGACCCAGAACGAGCTGTAGATACTTCAAGCCAGGCACTTTGCGAATCCTGCTATCCTTGTTCGGCGACGTCGTCATGCCGTGCTTCAGAGCCATCCAAGTTCTCTTCTCCGGATCGTCAACGAGATGCTTCGCGTAGAGCTGGTAGTGGAAGATGCGTCCTGCTTCCGGGGCCCTGTGCTCGATCCACGTGCGTATGCTAGAGAGAAGATAGCCGTTGATAGCATTGTAAAAGGGACGGTTTGCGAGAGCGAGGTTCATGACGTCTTTGCCATTGAGATGCTTGCCCAGCTCTACAGCCAGTTCAACATGCTGGCAGATACCTGAGATGAGATCTCTACCAGTATATGCGATGCCGGCTTTCGCTTCTTTTGGAGTCTCGTACGGATCGGCGCTGTTAAAGTAGTTTTCGAGGTCGAGGTCGTCGAACATAAACTTCTTCTTTTCGATGCCATTTACCTCCACCTCCTCGATGGAAATGCGGTTGATGCCCCTGAGGATTTCTATATGATCAGCGCCCATTTCAAAGTCCCCATCACCTCCCATGCCAGCAGCGTCATAATAGTCAAAAACCTCATCCATGCCGCTCAAGTCGATTCCAAATTCTTCTAGCATAGGATCACGGACATTCTGCATCCATGTGTCGCCCTTTGAATGCTCGGCCTCTTCCAAGGCTCGCAACCTGATATCCTCGGCGAGTTGGTGGAGGTCATTGTTGCCGACCTGAGAGCCATTGCTCGGGCCAGCCTGATCATCGGGGTTATTCATCGTTGTGCTTTCGAGAATGTATGGGTTGGCGATGTCTCAGTTGTATACTTTCATCGAGTCCTTATAGGCTTTCAGAGTCCAAGTGAAGTTCTGCGTCATAAAATTCGCGATCTTACTCTTATATCTTAACCATATGTGTGGGATAGTGCAGAGAAAGGAATCCTGAAGGCCAAGGTTTGAGTAGAATTATTCCTAATGAGGGCTAAGAGAGGGGGGGGGGGATGTTCTTTGCGTGGAAGGCCTCTTTGCCTTGAATAGAGAAGGGAACCCTATTGCCTAGGGATACAATCAAAAGTGTGGGAGAATTTTTGTCGACATGTTTCAACGTGAGGTAGATGTAAAGTAAGGAAGAGCTATTGTCCAAGGGGAAATGGACAGAACAATAAATAAGTCGAGGCATCTGTCCATTGGGTCTGCCAGCTGTCTCACAGTTGTCACCATGGCCTAACGTATTTGGAAGAACCTTTACGAATTAATGCTAACTTTACTTTAAGATTGCTTAAGCCTTCCTCCAGGGCAAACGTATTTTGCAATCAAACCTCATCCATCTCCCACAACATTGTTTCGTCGCCTGATTCTGACTTTGGTTCTACCGATTCGACAGACGTAGTCTCATCCCCACTGTTCATAGCCTTGTCTTCAATACTACCTGATTCAGCGCCTGTGACATCAGTGGACTCACGTTCCACGGCGGCTGTAGCGGCTGCGGTGGCAGCAGCAGCAGCAGCCCTCTCACTTAACCTTTTCTCGCGGCGTTGCAGCATTTCATGCCAGAGCCTTTCTTCACCTTCATCCTATGAAGATCGGCCCTTCTCCCAGAACTTCCACCTCACCTATCGGTCAAGCTCATCGACCGGCAAGTCGCCATCATCCTTTCCAACGATGGATTCTGCAACTTTCCAAATCTGTAGCAGATTGTCTTCAGCGGCACTGGCGACCAACCAAGGCTCGTTCGGGTTCCAGCTGAAATCAGCCAGGTGATTTGTATGGCCACCGTGCATAAACAACCTACCATTAAGATAATTGGTTAGCTTGGCATGAAGGGCTGAAATGGTGGTGTGTTTGACAGTAGAGGTGTTGGTAACTTACAGTTCAGGTGGACCATCGTCCTGGTCATCAGGTAACTGTTCTTCACCAACGCGTGACAAATCCCAGAATATAATTCGGCGGTCGTAACTGCCGCTTCCAAGGATACCGGCTTCGGTAGGGTGCCAAGCAAGTGACGTTACCGCATCATTGTGGCCTTCAAGAGTGTGTACCTTCTCCTTGACATTTCTTAGATCCCAGATACCGATCGTCTTGTCAGCGGAGGCTGTGGCAACAAGTACTTCGGACTTGGGGTTGAAAGCCAGGGCATTGATAGCGTCCAAATGACCTCTCTTTGCAACAACGGCGGCCTTGTTCGTCTCGCTGTGTCGCAAATCCACTATTTGCAAGGTCTGATCGTCTGAGACGGAACCAATGAAGTTCTTTGAGATGGGGTGATATTGAACATCGTTGACAATTTGAGTGTGGTGAGTATATCTGCGAGCAGGCCGCAGTATCCTTGAATCTGCCTCGAGGGTTTTCAGATCCCTAGGTGGAAGAAAAAAAGGGAAAGAATATTAGCAAGGACCTCTCGGTTTGTCATAGAGAGCTGTACGTACCACAGACACATGGTCTTATCCTCACTACCCGAAACAAGACAGCCCTCCTCATGAGGATTCCAATTAAGGCCAAAGCCTTCCGCTTTGTGGCCAATCAACTCGATCTGCGCATTCACTTTGCCCAGAGTCGCCGGTTGTAGAGGGTGCTTTGTCCGGTCAAAGATGAGAATTTTGCCATCAATGCAAAGCGTGGCGATGATGTCTGGATTTTGAGGCTGATAGCGGGCCTTGTTGACTTCTCCAGGATGCTCAATTCTTTGTACAATGTCGCACTTGAGGGCGGCAACATCGCCAGCCTTTCCATAGCCTCCAATCTCGCCTCGTTCCTCGTCGTAGTCGTCAGGATTCGGCGCTACGGCTTTGGGTATCTGGACGTCGGCGATTTGGAGGAAGTTGGCGCTATCGTCAGAGGTATGGGTTCCAAGCAAGAGACGGTGCATGCGGTAGTTTTTGCCCTCTGGTTCCTTGACGTCTGGGAACCACTGGACTGTGAGGGTAGGCCAAGTCAAGGCCGTCCTGAAGTAGAGAGGTTAGAGAAGAATTGTAGAATTGGGACCATTGGAGAGCTAACTAACCCAAGGATCATGTCATATAAGAATGGACTGTTTTTCTTCCAAGTCTTGTACTCTAGTCAAAGTTAGATTGGGAAGGCCCCGGAATGATGCGCAATCTCAGCCAAGGTAGACGCTTACCCTCATTGATGAGTCTTTCCTCTTGATCATCTTCCTCGTCGTGGACCATGTCAACTGCAAACGGATGTTAGCATGGCTTTTTTTGGAATCCAACAACGGTATGGGATCGCTTCAATGGTAACCAACCATCGGGAGGGTCAAGCTCAGAGCCTTGAGGCGCCATGATGAGTTCGGAGGGCTTTGGATTGAGTAGAAAGATGAATTCTCGTTATGTATGTTGCACTAGAAGAGAGAGAGAGAAAAGCAGCTTCTAGTTTGACCAAGACAAGCTTCTGAGCGCAGAGAGAAGATGCAGAAAAAAGGCTGCTGGTGAGGAGCCAATCGAGGTTCAAAAAGGCTGGCCCTGGGGAAGCTTGAAAAGTAACTAACCGGGGCGCGTCGCGCGTTAAGTGACGAGCGGTTGCGCCGGGGCGTGTCGTTAGCAAGCAGCAGCTGAGCCTTGTCTGCCACCCCCTCCCCTCAATCCCAACCAGCCCGCAGCCTGGCCTGGCCGCTAGAGTCATTCCATGCGAGCCATCGTCGCTGCAGCAGCTTTCGCTCATCCAGCATCAAACTCCCTCCTTTCACCACCCCCAACAACCTCATCGCCCACCCAGCTCCAGCTGCCCAGCAGCAACTCTTATCGGATCAGCTACAGGCCGAGAAGCTGCAGGCGTTCCGGAACCTTCTTTTCCTTCGTGTCTTATAGGCGTTTTCTTCTGTCCCGCCACAGCTTGGGGTGAATCGGTTGAATTTGCCAGCTTTGCAACTTCCGTTGCCATCCGAGTGCGGTCGGGTATCTGCGGCTTCTTTCTCCTCCTTGTTCGATATATAATTGTTCTATATCCTATTGGCGCAAAGTTGCCCGGCAGCCGGCATCATGGGGTTTGTTTCTCAACCGCGAAAACCTCTCGCTACCAGTGCTGATACATGTGGCCCGCAGTGTTCCCAAGTTCTTCAGATGGCTCTCAGAGCGCTATCCAGCTATTTCGCAATTGATTGCGGAGAATCGAATTCCGGAATTTGATTGTCTCTACGTAAGAGACCCTCCCTGCCGTACATCGTCGCAGCGTGCTAACGCTCTCGTCTTAGCTCGATATGAATGGTATTATCCATAACTGCACACATAAAGATGCTGGCGAGGATGCCACCTTCCGACTCAGTGAAGAGGAAATGTTTATTCGCATATTCAACTACATTGAGCATTTGTTCGGAAAGATAAAGCCTAAGAAGCTTTTCTTCATGGCAATTGATGGAGTTGCCCCTCGTGCCAAGATGAACCAGCAACGTGCTAGACGTTTCCGGACGGCTTTGGATGCCGAGAAGGCTCGCGACAAGGCGATCCGCGAAGGAATAGAGCTTCCAAAAGAGGAGCCCTTTGACAGTAATTGCATTACGCCAGGTTCGCTGCGTCACCCCATCGCCTTTCCAGCCACAGGACTAACTGGTCGTTTCCTTTTACAGGTACTGAATTTATGGCGAAGCTGTCTCAGCAGCTCCGATACTTTGTGAACAAGAAGGTCTCAGAAGACACTGACTGGCAAGGATGCGACATTGTCCTATCCGGCCACGAGGTTCCAGGAGAAGGAGAGCACAAGATTATGGAATACATCCGGAATGCAAAGGCACAGCCAAATTACGATCCGAACGTACGGCATTGTCTTTACGGTCTTGATGCCGACTTAATCATGCTTGGACTTCTCAGCCATGATCCTCACTTCTGCCTGCTGCGTGAAGAAGTTACGTTTGGACGAGCCTCCAAGACGAAATCAAAGGAACTTGAACATCAGAATTTCTATTTGCTCCATCTCTGCATTGTGAGGGAATACCTGGAAATGGAATTCCAGGAGCTTCAGAATAAAGATGTTCTAAGTTTCCCGTTCGATCTCGAAAGAGTCATTGATGATTTCATCCTGATGGCATTCTTCGTCGGAAATGACTTCTTACCCAATCTTCCCGGCTTGCATATCAACGAGGGCGCTCTGGCAAAAATGTTTAGAATATACAAGTCAGTGCTACCGCAGTGCGAGGGCTACATCAACGAGAATGGTGTTATTAACATGTCTCGTTTACAACGCTTGCTCGATGAGCTCAGCAAGACTGAACTGGACCACTTTGAATATGAAGTTTCCGACGAGAAATGGTTCGCATCCAAGCAGATGGAGAAGAGGCTCCAAGAAAAGAATGGAGCTAAGCCAAGATCGCAGAAAACCAATCAATTAGTCATTACATCATTTCAAAGGGATTTGTGGAAACAAAAGATTCGCCCCTTCATCTCAAATAGGTCCCAGCAACCGTTGGATTTGGGAGCAGATCTCAAGGCAGAAGATCGCAAATTCGCCCAAGACCTTGCTGAATCTATGCGTTTAGAATGGTCCACCAAAGAGGATGAAGAGGGTAACCGCAGGCTTATCATCGCCTTTCCCCCTAAGAAGGAGACTAGTGATGATGATGACGACGACGAAGAAGAAGGCAACCTCGCTGCCTATCGTGTCATGAAATCTTACGATAAGGCATCTGTTATTGATATTACTCCTGAAGATGCCCAGAAGAAATACGATGAATTGTATCAGGAAAAATACAGAGGTTGGAAGACCAAATATTACCTGCAAAAGTTTGAAGAATGGCCTCAGGACAAGTTTGAAGAAGAGCAGAAGAAACTGTGTGAGAATTATGTACAGGGCCTGCAGTGGGTGCTGTATTACTATTACAGAGGAATCGCATCGTGGCCGTGGTTTTACGGATATCACTATGCGCCACTCACATCAGGTAAGCATTGTGGTATCAATTTCATCGCATCGCGAAATGGCTCTGCTAACAATCCGTGTATCAAGATGTTACCAAGGGCCTTGGTGCTGATCTCAACTTCAAGAAAGGCCAGCCTTTCAAGCCTTATGAACAGCTCATGGGTGTGTTACCAGACCGAAGCAAGAAGATTGTGCCAACGGTGTATCACGATCTAATGACCAACTCAAATTCCCCAATTATCGATTTCTATCCAAGAGATTTTGAACTGGATATGAACGGTAAAAAGATGGAGTGGGAAGCAGTTGTCAAGATTCCATTCATTGACGAGACTCGCCTTCTTACCGCCATGGGACCCAAGAATGAGCTTTTAAGCGACGACGAAAAGGCGCGTAACGGCTTCGGAGTCCCCATCAAATTCACCTATTCTCCAGATGTCAACTTCACCTATCCTTCTCCCCTTCCAGGAATCTTCCCGGAAGTCCAATATTGCCGTTGCATTGAGAACATATTCGACTTGCCCAATGTTGAAGGGCTCGAATACGTCTCAGGGCTAGCAAATGGGGCTTTGATAAACGTAAAGGCCCTTGCTGGGTTCCCAACTTTGCATACACTACCATACTCGGCACAGCTGGTGGAAGGATTCGGAGTCAATGTTTTTCAGCAAGACAGCAGAAATCCAAGCGTCATCGTTACCCTTACTGATACAGAGGTGCGGACAAAGGTCGGGACTTGGAAAGAGAAGCTGGGACAGCGCTGCTTCGTGGGCTACCCATTCCTCCAAGAAGCCAAAGTTGTCAAAGTGCAAGATGAACTCTTCACTTATGAGTTAGCAGAGAATGAGCAAGACGTCGTCACAAAAGACCACAGCAACCGAGATGCTTCCGATTTTGCAAAGGAGGCGGAGTTTTTGGAAAACTGGCACGCCAAACGTCTAGGAATCACAGTCGGACAGATTGAATGTCTGGTTCACGTTCACATGCTCAAGGGTCTCATCAAAACGGAAGAGGGTGCTCTGGTCAAGGAATACGCCGAAAATCCTAGCTTGCGCAAGGTCTACGCTGCTCAGACCATTGTGGACGAAGTGGTCAACGAGGATGAGCGTTTCATTGAGAGGCCAGCCTTGCCAATCGAAGAAGAATTTCCCCAAGGTACACGAGCTTTCTTCCTGGGTGAATTTGCCTATGGCCGCCCCTTGGAGGTGACCGGACATGTGAATGGGAAGGCAAACATCGTGGTCTCGGTCCCGAAAAATAAGGAGCCAGAAATCACCAGACAGATGATTACCCAAGCGGAGCGCAACAACCCGTACACGCCCTCATTCGCGATTGCCAAGAAGCTAGGCGTTCATCCCCTCATCCTCAGCAAAATAACATCATCTTTCCAGGTCATTAGTGCGGCCGGCTTGAAATTGAATCTGGGCCTCAACCTGAAATTTGAGGCCCGGAAGCTCAAGGTATTGGGTTACTCACGTAAATCAGAGACAGGGTGGGAATTTTCCAACCTGGCCCTGAAGCTTATTGCAGATTACATGGTAGCTTTCCCCGACTTCTTTGCGGCGATCCAGAAAGAGCCACAGAGGAGCGAGACCTACGAGAGCGATCTCTGGAGCGATCAAAGCGTTGCCTCCCAGAGGGTCAAAGACATAGTAGCCTGGCTAAAGAAGCAAGAGACCAGCAAGTTTGAACGAGTTCCTCTTGACGCTGAGCAACTAGACTCGGATGCTGTCATGGCTTTGGCCAAAGCCGGGGAACAGTTGCATCAGGCGAGCTTGGAGACGACTGCTAAAATTCTCAACTCTGTGCCTCGTACAGCCTTGCTGAAGCCATCAGATGCAGAGATGGTGCTGGGAAATCAATCATTCAAGCTGGGAGACCGAGTCACCTTTGTTGCCGCCGCTGGAAAGGTCCCAATTGCAACTCGGGGAACCGTTGCTGGTATTTCTCGCACGGCGACCGCCGTTCTCTTGGACGTCGTGTGGGACACCGCCTTCATGAGTGGCACGACCCTTGGCGAGAGAGCCCCGATGTTCCGTGGACAGACTGTTTCGTCGTCGACTGTGCTCAACACTACAAACTGGCAGGTCGTCTCTGCATCGTCCAAATCGCGACAAAGGCGAGCTGCTCCAGCCAACTCGACCGGATCATACGGCTCGGTTGGCGTGACGCAGTACAAGGACGCTCCGGCCCCTCCCGCGCTACGCGGCGGATGGCGGTCGGCCGCCACGGGCGACTCAACTTCAGGTGGCCGTGGGCGGAACAGTCCCAATCGCGGCGCCCAACGCGGAGGGAAGCCAAATCTACTGCATAGCACGTTGGTCTATCGACCAGGCCCCCAAGGAGGAGATCAAGGTGGCGATGATGCCAACAAGGCTCTCAATGGAAATCATGTAAATGGACGAGGTGGCGGCGGCAGAGGCCAGGGGCGTGGTCGAGGCAATGGCGGTAACAGGGGTCCTCATGCTCCCCCGGCCGGGCCTGGACGAAGCCAACAGGGCATCTACAGCAATGTACCACCTCCTGCGAACCTTGAGGCATCGCGAGGTGGACGTGGAGGTCGTGGCCGAGGAGGACGAGGACGTGGCGGCCCCAACCCCAATCGCGGCCGCGAAGGAACTGCCGCCCAGCAGACATAGTGGCGTGCATCCATTATCATTGCTCGGGATTGAGGCTGATGGAAGACAAGATTTTAGTTGTTTAGGGTGCCATGTAACGAATAGGTAGATGTATCCACAACGGCCCGTCTTCACAATGCAAATGCGTGCAGCGTGGCATATTATGGGAGCAACTTCATATAGCTGCAGTGGTACCTTTGTAGCATTGCAATATGTCAATCAGATAAGATAACCGTAACCCCCAAAAACCTCTATGTGCGCCTGCCTTTTCAATCTTTTATTCATTATCAATTTCATTCGCTACTATTGTGAAGATATTCGGTATCTCAAGGCTTCTTGCTCTTGTTCTTGCTCTTTGTGTTACTCTTATCTTTGGTGTCCTTGGACTTGAGCGCGGGGAGTGTGAATAGGTCACTAATACCACCGCTCATGGCATTCCACACACCAAACGACTTGTCCATGTTCCACGTCAAGATGCCAACCCAGGGCTGTACGTTGTAATGCAGCTTCAAAGTTACGTCGGCGGTCTCAGCGATCTTGCCACTGGGGTGGGTGATCTGGTACTTGGGTTTTTGGTTCTTGAGCTTAAGCAATCCCCTACAGTCGCAGTGTCAGTTAGTCTCTGCGCCAATGACGTTTGGAAAAGCCAGTATAAAGCGTACCGTTCAGGTGCAATACTCTTTCCCTCAGCGCTCCTCTTGAGCTTCTTCATCGCAACGGGACCGATGTTCTGTAAGTGATCGGCGCTGGGGTTGGTGATGATGCTATCCCAGATGACGGCAGAGTTGTTGGTGTTTCCGGGGCCCGTCCAGTCTGCCGTTACATATACAAAGAGTTGTTTCGTATTCCATGTGAAGAGGGAAGAGAGGTCTGCCTCCAGGGAGAAGCGGATGATGGCGTACTCTTCCTTCTTCGAAGAGTAGTAGTGGGGCCGGCCCTTTACGCTATTGTTCCGCAACACGAATTGATTAGAATCATCAGCGAGAAATAACGTTTGGATGTATAATTGCTTTCGCTGGGCGGTCTTACACTTGAATATTATCCGTCTTTATGACGCCGCTGGGAGAGCGAGCGGAGCCGAGATCTGTGGCCGCAATGAATGCGCCCAAGACAAAGGCGACGGTGGTGAAGAAGCCAAAGACATTCTGGAGACGAGTAAAGGAGCTGTGCATGCTGGGCAATCGATCCGGGCGCCAGCAAAGCGCAGCGCTTAGGTTGGTATCGTCAATTAACAGGAATTCGGCGTTGTGGAAAAGAGTGAGGCTGCCAATTGCTTGGGCGTGCACTGGTGTTATAGCCAGGCATGCAGTGCTAATATCTGGCCTAACTTAATAGGACACGTCGCTGGGGACCTGGAGCTGGGGCGGCAAATCTGTCAGCCTTGCAGATGAGGACCCACCGCTCATTGGAGGATCAGGAGAGGCTACGGCTAGCGATAAGGCCGGACAAGCGCTGCATTTGACGACTAATACAGGCAAAGATCGGACGGCAGGATAGGCGCCTTCGGTTGCATTATTGCGCTGCGGTTGCACTACTCGCTCTAGGCAAATACTAAATACAGCCCACCTTTTTTTTTCTCGCTGGACTTGCATCATGAGCGATACTTCGGCCTAGGCGGAGTGTCGCTTCACACGGTTTGTATCCGTCCGTACTTGCCCAGTGCCTTATTATGCAAGCAGAGCGCTGTATATCCCAGCGCCTTCTGAAGGGGCCTTTATCCGCCTCTCGCCTTGACATTAATCGGTACGAGTGCCTCTTACACGCCAGCCTCCCCTCCCCTCCGCCCTCCTCCCTTTCACCGAGCCAGGATACCAATCGCCCTCTTTTTGGGTTGGTATCGAACGCATCCGGTTCGATTCGCCATGATGCGATAAATGTCCAGATCCATATCCGTATCCAGCACCTCGTTGCTTACTTCGATAGCATCGCCAGAGCTCCGTGTGAACAATGCGACATCCACAGCCATCGACGACGCCATGTCCCTCCGCGACGACAATAAGCCGCCCAGCGTGACCAAAGGCGTGGCAGACGATGCTGCAGATCCCGAGGCAAGTTTTAGAAGAAGAAAGAAGAAAAGCGCATTGAGAATCGCCTCTCAGCACTGCCGTCCAACATAATGCGCGCCGCCGTGCTGAAAGCCGTCTCTTTGTTTGTTCCTCGAAACAAAAAATAGCACGGCCATATGCGCTCTTCCAGCGTGCTGGGCAAGTCCCTGGTGGAGGCCCCGGGCAAGGCGCGTGGGCCCTGACGCGCTGTGACGCAGCAGCCATCGCCCGCTAAAGTGCGCCAGCTCACCACCAGGCATACGCTATGGGCCGCTACGACCGCTATGGAACTTCACTTTGCCCTGCTCTGTGCTGGCCACGGGCCGATTTTCATCGCTTTGTCGTGGGACCCCTCCACTAATGCCTGGAATATACTTAGACCCAACCTCCATCGTCGCCGTCGTCAGAGAATCATTTTCATGTGCAACAAGAGCCCGTAGCTCTCGGGGCCGCAAAGTAAGCCCATCGCCTCTCCCGCTTCTTGCGACTATGTACGATCCTTGCAACACATGCTGAGCTGAACTAGGCTGCCCAGATCGGCGCCACGCATCGCTAGCCGACACCCCAACGAGGCTGTTGAAGAAAAATTGCCAGCCGGTCACGCAGACGAGGGCAGCGTGCGGAAGCCATCTCGAGACGACAGCAAGGCGGCGAAGCCCCGATGGGAGTATGTGAACTCTTCCTGTTGCCCCCTCATTGACATCACTTCCCGTTGCGCTTAGAATCTGCTGCTGACTCGCATCAGCCCGTTTGCTCGCTACCTTTCCGATGCACACTCGTTTCCGGATTATGGGTAAGGAAACATAGTCATCTAGTGATCCTTTTCTTTGTCGCCAAGTTGTTGACTTGTACAAGGGAACGAAATCGCACCACTACCATGGGTCCGGAACGGCTGGTCGGTGATCATCACATGTGACGTTGAACTTTTCTTCGGAGCACTGACAGAGAACGAACAGAAACAAATTAATGGGTCGACCAAGCCAGTCAACACTCTCAACGCACGACGACATGAGACGAATGATGAACCAGATGTGCCTCCCGTCAAGCGCCAGAAGAAAGACATCACGCGAAACCACGGCCCCACGACGAGCCCGTTTTTCTCAAACTCCAGACCGACAAAGAACAGCGAAATTCAAGAAACCGTTATTGAGAACCCACACGACGACATGTATGACATTAGAAGTACTTCGAGCGCAGGAAATACGGGCAATCCTGCTGTATCAGTGAGCGAATTTCGCACACTGCCATCAAGTAGGAAACTGTCGCGAGTACGCAAAAGCCGGGTTTCCCTAAATGCCGGTTCCCAGCCACAGCGTGATACGAATAGCACCAAAATCAATCTCCGTCGATTTCCCACCCTTCAGTCCGCGAGCCGGGGCGGCCTTTTATCGATAATTCCAGACAGCCCGGATGTGCTTGCTTTCGAGGATCTCCCTTCCGCAGCTTCAGATGCAGGTTCTGCGGGCTCCCCTTATTTCAGTGCAAAAAGAGATCGACCTTATCGCCTCACAGGCATTTCCGCGCTCCAGATCAAACGCCGCAAGCCTTCAACAGCCAAGGAGCCCATCGACATCTCGGACGACGAACTTCAAGCTGATTGTGCCAAATATACCGAGCCGAACAGTGGCAAGAGCCCGACTTCACGATTCTCCGAAGTTTTGGGTGGTCGTAACAAGGTTCCGATGCGAGGCGATCTGCATCACACGGTTTTTGGAAAGCCACTACGCCAACCACGAGGGTCAGATGATATAGCTATAATCAGGGCCGTTTGTGGGAAATGGACCTACGACCGCGATCACCACCACCACAATGCAATTTTTTTGCGCCGAGAAGGAAATGAAGGCAAAAGACTTGAACCTGTATCAGAGGATGGTCAAATAGTGGACGAGCACGTTTGGCTAGGTATCGATCTCGATCAAGTTCGCTTATTCGGACGTTCAGAAGCGCCGAGCCGCTACGGTTACATCATGCGTTCACAAGCGGGAGATGCAGGAGCAAAGCTGTATCTGGAATTCGAAAGTATCGATGGCACGAAAGATTTCTGCAAGATTCTTAAGTCTGCGAATGTCGTGGAGAAAGTCATGTACGTCTTGAATAGATCAATGGGGGTTGCATACGAAACTAACGAGATTCCCACAGCGATGAATTAGATAAAAAGGTCGAAAAGGCATTCAATGACGCGAAGAATTGGATAGCTTCTAATAGCACTCCTGGAAACAGCGGCCGAACATACACCAAGGACAAGAAAAACAAGGATGTAGCACCAGCATCTTCTAGTCCGGATCGGCGCCCCGGATCGGCGCGTGGAAAGCTAAAAGACAGCTTAATTCAATCAGCTCGGGATGTAGACGATTCTGTAGCTGCTCGCCAAACTGAGGAGAGGCCTGATTTTGAACCTCGGCGATCTACAAGAGCAACCGCTCCGTTTACGCGGCGTCGCACGCCATCTCCTGTTGGTTGGACGGAGCTTCATCCGGACTGGCATAAATCGTGGCCGGCACCGCTTGTATTCCCCCCAACCGGAAAGAATAGAGCAACGGTGGATAAAATCGATATCCCCAGACTAGACGAGAAGGAATTTCTAAACGACAATCTCATCAACTTCTACATCCGCTACCTTGAATACAAGTTGGAAAAAGAAAGACCAGAATTACTACGCAAAGTTTACTTTTTCAGCACTTTCTTCTTTGAGAAGTTGAAATCCACAAAGGGCAAGATAAACTATGATGGTGTTAAAGCGTGGACTGCAAAGGTAGACTTACTCTCTTATGACTACATCTTTGTGCCTGTCAACGAACATGCTCACTGGTATCTGGCCATTATTTGCAACGTCGCCAATGCCGTCCCACCCGGCCCCGAGGAAAAGGGATCGGAAACTTTGGCGCACAATACCGTAGAAGTTATGGATGCATCTAGCTCTCCAAGATTGTCAACGGTAGAGAGAGATCTGACTGACATCTCTTTGGAGGATGGAACCGTGGCGACAGCGGCAGCGGCAGCAGCACAAGAAGAAACGGATAACCCCTTATCACGCCGTGGTACAGCTCCATCATCTGTACCGCCTTCGCCTACCAGGAAGAGGAAATTTACAGGCAGCGTAGCATCCAAATTCGACCCCACGCAACCGAGAATCATCACTCTTGATTCACTCGGAGGCCCCCATGCTCCCACTTGCAAAGCATTGAGAGAATATCTAGTCGAAGAAGCAAAGACGAAAAAGGGTATCGCCTTGATAACTGCCCCTAGCGGTATGACGGCCAGGGGTATACCGGAACAAAACAACTTTTGCGATTGCGGCGTTTTCGTTCTGGGATACATGCAAGCGTTTTTGGCAGATCCCGACGAGGCGGCACGGAAGCTTCTGATGAAGGAAGAACTAGGTTGGGACATTCGCCCCTCTGAGATGCGTAACCGCATAAGAGAATTACTTTTTGATCTTCAAGTTGAACAACAAGAGCAGCACAAGCGGCTCGAGGAGGAAAAGAAGCTCCGCAAAGCGAAGAGGAAATCCATGGCCGCAGCAAGTACGCCGAATTCCTCACCGCTTAAACCTGTGGCCTTCTCATCTCCAACGCCAAAATTGCCTGGTTCCTTTCCATCCGACTCCCCAGAGCGTAAAGCAGTGTCGGAGGCTGCCCTATCATCATCAGAATCCGCGCAAGAGAGCCATCACGCAGAGGACAGCAACCTAAACGATGCGCCATCGCGTGAAGGTCATCAAAAACCCGAAGCTGCCGAAGAGTCACAGTTCATTAGCACCTTATCAGATGGATCGACCACCAGCCCCAAAATCACAAAGGGCAAAATTCTCCCCATCTCTTCCTCTCCAACAACTAAGCACGACGGTCGCTCCAGTAGACTCGTCGTAGAGCTGAAACCTCTCAAAGGAAGCGACAAGAGTGAGTTTGAAGAAACAGCCTTGGTTGATGATGTGCAATTTGTGGAAGAGCTGTCAAGCTCTTCACCCGAGAACAAAGTCGGCTCAAAAAGAATCGAAGCACGCGGAAGCCGGCACTCTTCTGTGGAGTTGATAGGAGCGACAAAAAATCGGCCAAATTCGTCTTCCAGGATGCAGAACCGATGGACCAAGTCTTCTGCCAGTGTCTCGCCGCGCTTCAGGGTGCGGCGGTCTATCGAATCTGATGCCGATCACGATACCCGAGGTGAACCGAAATACGACGGCATAGACAGATCGGCTGACAGAACAATATCCTAATGCACGTGTCTGGCATTTTTCGTTTGTTTTCTTTTTCTTTTTCTTCTTTGTTTTTCATGTTTAAATACCTATTGGCCGAATATTTTCATTGCGGAGGGCATATACCGCAGACACAGAGGAGTTGTGAACAAGTTTTCACTCTGTTTTGTTGATTTCATTCCATACCAGATGCATTTGTGGTTTTAGGGGGGAATACAGTCGGGCATAGCAGGAGGCGTATATTTGCAGTTTTGTAGGAATTCAACTTTCCCGGTTTTGGAGGGCATTTTCAGTCCACTTTTTTTCTCTGTCCCTCTCAACCTTGTGAGCCAATGGCTCGATTTAATGGATTCGATACCAGGCAGTCAACATCATGCTGGCGACGTCATACATGCAGACGAACCAGAGGGAGGTGAATGAAACAATAAAGTCCAAATGCGACACAAGATATCACAATAGCGTGTGCATGCATGCATATTATGTGCTCTTCGGAAACGTGTGAATTATATACAAGAACCGATGCTGTGCGAAAATTGACTTTGCTATTATGTAGCCTCTAGACTGCCGCCTCATGCTTCTCTTTTTGAACCCTCCTTGTCTTCGCCTGAGCCATCCTGTTCTTCCTCTTCTTCCCCTTCGCTGTTATGTACGCCATTGGTCAATGCTTTTGGAATTTTCGGAATCTCAAATACTACGCCGCCGTTTCTTACTCCTTTGCCCTTGCTCACGCTCCATCTTCCCAGGCGGTGGTCTTTGGCCACGGCGGCGACGATGCAGAGCCCGTCTTGGCCGCGATCGCCACGCTCAAACACGGCGATGTCGTTGATGACTCCTTCTACGGGTCGATTGTGCGACTTTTCTTTGCCGTTGCTAGACGTGCCGTTGGGCTTGTCTTCTGAAGAGCCGCCCAAGGTGGCAACGAGGTCAATCTTCTTCTTGTCCTCGGACAGCTGCCATATCCGTACGTGGCCATCCCAGCTTCCGCTGAGGATGACGTCGGAATAAGGGATAGTTTTGAGGGCGGTGATCCAGCGAGGGGGAGGGGCGGGGACGGCCTTGCGGTCAGGGTTCACTTCAGCCGATGCTGCTTCTGGCTGCAACGGCGGATCCAGGCCGTGGGCAAGGGGCTGGATGTAGACTGGCTTCTTCTTCGAGATGCTCCAGAGGGCGAGGCTGCCGTTGTCACTGCCGGTGATGAAGAGCTCGTCGTCAATCATGGCGATGCGATCCATGCTGCCCTCGTGGAGGAGTGACCGAGGGTTGATGCCAGGCTGTGGCTTTTTGTCTACTGCGCCACCACGGAAGACCAGCTGTGTTTCTTCGGCGACCTTCCATAACCTGGCCGTCCTGTCCCGGGCACCGACGCTGACGCATCGCTCCTGGGCGAGGGCATCGATATCGAGGACCTCGTCTTGGTGACCGAACAGGGTCTCGATGTAGGCCAGCTCATCCAGACTCCACACTTTAACTGTCCGATCCTTGGAGCAGGAGTAGAGCTGATTTGTGCCTCTTCGAAACGCCAAGCCCGTTACGGCATCACGGTGATGTGTGAAAACCTTGATTGGTTTGAGGGTCGCGGCATCGTAGACGATGATCTTCTTATCCTGGCCTCCGGTGACAACGTACTTCCCATCCGAGGAGGCAGCAACAGCCAAGATATTCCCCACATGTCTCTTGTAGTCCTTGTCCTTCTGCTTGCTCGCATTCCCCTTGATCCACATCTCCAGCTCCGGCCGCTTTTTGGGCGGTGCCGGAGGCTTCTTCGGTTTCCGTTTTGTTGTCTGTGGGTACTGATGCTGGGGGAGATCTTGTATCCTCCACTTATGCAGGAAGAGGTCTTTGGTGGTGGTGTAGACGTATGGTGCGCAGGCGGCAATGGATGTGACAGAGTTGGTGTTGGATCTGAAAAATGTCTGGCTAGCCCTGTCAAAGGCCAGCTCCGAAGCCAATTGGCGATAGACTTTTCCTTTTGTCTCAGCCACATCTTCCTGCAGTCTCTCGGCGATCAAATCTCGATCAATCTCTGCAGCGTCGAATCCAATCTCGTCCACGTGCTCCTTTACATTGTCAAGGTAGCGCTCAGCCAAGCGCAGTCGCTTCTCGGCAGCGGTTTCGCCATCGTTTTCAGAGTCATTGTCGTCCTCGTCGTTGGTCGCGTCGGAAGCGCCTTCATAGCTTTCGTCGTCCTCGGAGTCGCTGCCCGAAATTGACTCGTCGTCACGCTCAACTCGCTTCTTGCTTGAGGCGGCTGGCTTCGCGGCTGGCCTCGCAGATTTCGCAGAGGTCTTGGCAGAGGACTTTGAGGCGGCAACTCTCTTTTTGGGCGCTTCTGGAGCTGCAGGCCTCTTCCTCTTCTTCTGCGCGCCAGGGACTGTGAAAAACGAGGACATTGTGGCTCAATCCGCCTGGCCGGTCGCCATGTGCTATCCCACTATGTATGGTCGACTTCCTCTCATTAAAACCGTCCTGAAAAAAAAAAGTTCGAGATGGATGGCCCACTGGACTTTTGCGACTCCACATGGCGTCTCACCAGCGAATCACAGGGTAGATCCGGGTTATAGTGTTTCCGGCCCAGGGCGGTCAGCTTTGGCACAAGCAAATGGGCAGGTGGGCGGTTCGTTGACGCGCAGCGCTACAGCCTAGCGGGATGAGGTAGCTCTGGTTGGCCTGTCGGCTGCATTTCGAAGGCGGGCTGTAGTTGAGAGAGCAGTTCGTCCATCTCTGCAGCTCTCCAACAACACGCATCATACCCAATACACACAACCACCATGTGAGTGCCTGCTAATGCGCATCTTCTCTTGCACCGGTTACTTCTGTAGCTAATCAAATGGCTTCAGGGAGGTTCTTCTAGGAATTACAGGAAAGGACTTTACTCTCATCGGCGCTTCTAAAGCTGCCATGAGAGGAGCCACCATCCTCAAGGCATCCGACGACAAGACAAGAGTGTTGAACAAACACACTCTGTTGGCTTTCTCTGGAGAAGCTGGAGATACAGGTTAGATCTTTCCATGCCTCGACACCGTCCTGAGCCCAAGTTTTAACGAAGAACTAGTCCAATTCGCCGAATACATCCAACGAAATGCCCAACTCTACTCCATGCGCAACGAAACAGAGCTGTCACCATCCGGCCTAGCCCACTTCGTCCGGGGAGAACTTGCCACAAGTCTACGATCCCGAAACCCTTATAACGTAAATCTATTGATGGGAGGTGTCGATCCCATTACCGGGAAGCCCTCTCTATACTGGCTGGACTACCTAGCATCATTGGCGGAGGTACCTTACGCAGCACACGGCTATGCGCAGTATGTATTTTCTGGACCCCGAGTTGCTCTGAGTTTGGGCTGTGGTGTAATATCCACGTCTTGTTTGTTTGCTTGCTTGCTTGCTAACGGGTGTCTACTCTGAACAGATACTACTGCTTGTCTCTCCTAGATAAGCACCACCACCCAGATATCACATTAGGACAAGGAATCAAGCTCATGACGATGTGCATTGATGAGCTGAAGCGAAGGTTACCGATTGATTTCAAGGGAATGGTAGTCAAAGCAATCAAAGCGGACGGAATTGTCGACGTGGAGTTTGACGATGACCGTATTGTGAAAAGCGCATGAGCAAGAGTGGGTGCCAGAGAAGGGATGGCGTGTATCACTAGACTGGCTTAAGCTTGGTAATTAATATACAGCTTCTTCTTCCGGTGCATTCTTCAGCAGCTTCGATTTGCAGCCATTCAATGCTTGGCGATTTCCAGGCAGGGAGGGTCGCCGAGGGGGGGCAACATCTCTACAAACAAGGCTCCCCCGGCAGCCGAGTACGCCATGTTGAAATGCTATTTCTCACCTTTTCCAATGATTTGCGTCGCTCATGACAGTTTGGTAATTTATTTCTCTTACGGATACAGAATTATAGCCAAGTCAGAGCAGTAACAAATGTTGCATTGCTCCACAGCCAGCAGCATACTTGCATATAATAAAGGCGAGATTCCTTCCTGTGCTTTTCATCACACTCGCTCGGGACCTATGGTCTGCCATCTGTAGTGAATTAGGGTGTGTCATGGACAAACTTTTGTCAATGCCAATATCTTCAGCGTCGAATCCTACCATGGCGGGTGGTGATGGAGTATAGTAGTAAGGTTCTGCTCTCAGTCGCACATTGAATCCTGATGTATCTTATGTGTATAGTGAATCTACTTTCCGCGCCTATCGCTTATTTGTTTCGTTGTTTTTTTACTTTTTTTGTTTTTTTCTTTGCAGACATACCCAAGTTAATACCTGTAAAACACTACCTACCTAGCAGTGCCTACCTATAGTATCTGACCACGCAATATTAAACCCAGATTTCATGTATTTTGGCAACTACCTGCCGGCACCCATGGCAATTATATAGTGTTAAATAGAGGTAGGTGGCAGCGGTGATCGGATTCCCTGAGTGCTACTCCGTACCTACAGTTGAATTACAGGTCGTGCCTGGCAAGGGCCCTGGTCAAACTCTGAATCCTCCCTTGTTACAAAGACCAATATCCCTGAACGCCTGTTACGATTAGTGTAACTGCTAGGAGACAAGTACATTCCATGGCATGCAATGACTCCCGATCCGTGATTACCTTCGTACTTGAGAGCCCGATAGATGGTGTCAAAGCAAAATCGAGACCCATAGATGCAAAGAATCGCGATGGGAGTCAACTGCTGTTCCCATCACGGTCGAGATCTGGTTATCGGCATCTTATCGGCATCTGCTGTAATTCGGGTGTGCTAGGCTCCCAAGGTAATACTCCGGACGGAGTAGGTGGTAAAATCCCCCACTTGACAACAGCCAGCCAGCCCCAGGCCGCTGAATCGGCGGGGAACCGTGCCGTATCACAGGCACCCTGCTGTAATTTCCTGATGCTACTATGCTCCGCTAGCAGGTAGGTAAGGTAAGGTAGGTAACACTACAAGTGTTCTGTACTACGAGCACTCCGTAATTTACGTCCAGTTGGCATCGTATCGCTCCGCAAGCTCAAATGCTTGAACGACGAACGGACCAGCAAACTCCTTTTGGCTGCAGCGCATGCGTGCCTACGAATGTGCCATGTCCCACTCCTGCAGGAGGGCGAGGCGGTATTCACTCGAGCTGCGCTGTACCTACAGAGTATCGGTGTAGGCATTAAGGCGGTTTCAGTATACGGCAGGGATACCTTTGCCTACCTAGTACCTATGATTTAATAATTAGGGCTTAGCAAGTAGGAAGTATGGAGTACATGCAGTACTGCTGGCTTATTTCGTCAGGCACAGTACAGGCTGGCACATGTCAGGCATCATGATAAGGGTCGCCAAGGCGAGACGGGCTCAGTAGCATGGCCCAACGTCAACTCTACGTGCCTCTCTGTACTTTGATACATTGTATGGCAGCAAGACTCACAACGCCGCGCTCCGTACGAGGGACCTCCGTGAGCCGCCCGATTCAAAGGCAGCCAGCCTCGCTGACTCCGAAACACTATCCCCCCGTAGTGGCGACTCGGATAGAAGCGATGAGAATCCCATCTGCCAGAAGGGAGGAAAAGAATCGGTCTGCCCAGTAACGTCACAAGCCACAACGCCACGGCGCTGCTAGGGATATCACAAGTAATCACTTAGTACCTTTGCCATATCCAAGTATACGAGGAGAGACCAAACTACGTGTATTCACGTGCGGTCAGTACTTAGAGGGTACATGCTTCGTGGCTTCCATCCTAAAAATTTCTGACCCCCCTCGGGCACTAGCCTTTTTCTGGTCCGCCTTGAGACCAATTTTTTTTCTCGCCTTCGCCTCAAGGCTCGCCGTCCCTTTTTCTTCTTTTTCTCTTTTTCTTTCCCACAACTCAACCCTCTCAACTCACACACCTCTCTCATCTCCATCTCCCTCTCTTTTTTTTCATCCTCGCACCTCATCAAGACATTTTTGTCTTTCCTTGGTCTTTCCTTTGAAGATTCTGCGTGTTCTTCGACGGAAAGTGCAAGCACAAGTTCTTTGCGCGTGCCAATTTTAATACAAGTCGGAGAGAGAAAAAAAAAATCCATCAGGGAACTTCAGTTCTTCCCGTTTCTTTCTCTTCGTGTTTGCTGTCTCTATTCTGCGGACAGGCTTCGCTATTTCACTCTCATTCATTTTACGAGGGTGATTTCCTGATCGACGCAGTTCGATAATTTCCCTCGCGCTTGCCGAATAAAAAGTTTATCCTTTCAAACGATTCACCGGAACCCAACTTCCAACATGGCGGACCAACTGAACATGGGCGGCCTCAGCCTTGGAGCTGATGGCGCTCAGTCTGCTCCTCAGGCACGATCTTACATCCCGCCTCACATGCGAAGCCGTCAAAGCGCCAACCCACCTATGAATGGCGGCCCCCCTCCTGCTGCTGCCTCTGGCTTGAACAACAGCTCCTGGGCTGGAGCAGGGTGAGTACAGGCCACATCATCTAATCTTACCGGGTCGAACAGCATACTAACTTGTATAACAGCCAAGGCTATAGCGGTGGTCGTCAGGGCGGCGGCAACTGGAACGGAGATGCTGCTCCTGGTTATCAGAACAATCGTCGTGGTGGTGGTGGTGGTGGTGGCTGGAGTGGCCGAGGAGGTTACTCTGGCGGTGGCAGCGGATATGAAGGCCACGGCGGCGGTAGCCACGCTGCTCGCGGCTCTGGAGACGGACAGTGGCGAGAGGGAAAGCACATTCCCGGCCCGGCTAACCCCCGTGTCGAGCGTGAGCTCTTTGGCACTGCCGACGATCCGTCCAAGCAGCACACCGGTATCAACTTCGAGAAGTATGACGATATCCCCGTCGAAGCCTCGGGTCGCGATGTCCCCGAGCCCGTTCACCAGTTTACCACTCCTCCTTTGGACGAGCACCTCTGCCGCAACATCGAGTTGGCCCGCTACAAGGTCCCTACTCCTGTTCAGAAATACTCCATCCCCATCGTTATGGGTGGCCGTGATCTCATGGCTTGTGCCCAGACTGGTTCTGGCAAGACTGGTGGTTTCCTTTTCCCCATCCTGTCTCAGGCTTTCATCCACGGTCCTTCCGCTGTCCCTGCCAATGCTGCTGGACAGTTTGGTCGTCAGCGCAAGGCTTACCCTACCTCTCTTATCCTTGCCCCCACTCGAGAGCTTGTTTCTCAAATCTACGATGAGGCTCGAAAGTTCTCTTACAGATCTTGGGTCCGCCCTTGTGTGGTTTATGGTGGTGCCGATATTGGTTCCCAGCTTCGCCAGATTGAGCGCGGATGCGACCTTCTTGTTGCCACCCCCGGCAGACTGGTGGATCTCATAGAGCGAGGCCGCATCTCCCTATGCAACATTAAGTATCTTGTGCTCGATGAGGCCGATCGTATGCTGGACATGGGTTTCGAGCCCCAGATCCGCCGTATTGTTGAGGGTGAGGACATGCCTGCTGTCGCCGACCGACAGACTCTCATGTTCTCGGCTACCTTCCCTCGCGACATTCAGATGCTTGCCAGGGACTTCCTCAAGGACTACGTCTTCTTGTCCGTCGGCCGTGTTGGTTCCACCTCTGAGAACATCACCCAAAAGGTCGAGTTTGTCGAGGACATTGACAAGCGCTCTGTTCTCCTCGACATCCTCCACACGCACGCTGGTGGCCTGACCCTCATCTTCGTCGAGACCAAGCGCATGGCCGACTCTCTGTCCGACTTCCTCATCAACCAGAACTTCCCCGCTACCTCCATCCATGGAGACAGGACTCAGCGTGAGCGTGAGCGCGCTCTTGAGTTCTTCCGCAATGGGCGTTGCCCCATTTTGGTGGCTACTGCCGTCGCGGCTCGTGGTCTCGATATTCCCAACGTCACCCACGTTATCAACTACGATCTTCCCACCGACGTGGACGACTACGTGCACCGAATCGGTCGTACCGGTCGTGCTGGAAACACTGGTATTGCCACCGCCTTCTTCAACCGTGGCAACCGTGGCATTGTCCGCGAACTCATTGAGCTTCTCAAGGAGGCCAACCAGGAGATTCCTCCCTTCCTTGAGGCTATTGCACGTGAGTCCTCCTATGGCGGCGGTGGCCGTGGCGGTCGCTCTCGCCCCGGCGGCGGTCGTGGTAATGCCAACCGCGATTTCCGTAAGTTTGGTGGTGGCGGCTTTGGCGGCAGCGGTGGTGGCTTCAGCAACAGCCCTCAACAAGGTGGCTTCAGCAACTATAGCGGCCAGTCTCAGGGAGGCTCCAACTATAGCGGTGGCGGCTATAGCGGCGGCGGTGGCTACGGCAATGGCGGTGGTTACGGCAACCCTGGCGGTGCTGGTGCCCAGTCCTCGTGGTGGTAAATGCCATCACACGTTGATGTCGATGAACACATGATTGTGTCCATCACCGTGGCTCCGGTTTAAGCCACGGCATGTTCTTTTTATCTTCTTTTTTTTCCGTCATCATTTCTCATTTATTCGTTTATTCTTTTGCGAGACAATTTTTTGCTTTGATTCAGTCAATTATTTCCTATTTACGCATTACGTCATTTGTTTTCGACGACACGGCGGCATCATGACCTGCAAAGACGGAAGAGTGCCTTTTTTTTATTTACTGGAAAAAGCAGTAACGGTCAGGGGCATTTCACGACGCATGTGATAGATTGCATTTCTTTTGATTTCGGCATCCTCCCTCGCTTGATACCCTTAGACCGAGAATAGAGGAACTTAACGACGCTGGCAGAACGTGGTGTTGAGAGATCTACGGTTGTTAGATCTGGACTAGGACATCACAATTTTTCATGTTTCTGCCGTCTACGAGGGTTTCCTCCCCTTGCAGGGCATTTTCTCGCTTTTCATGATAGAGGGTCATGCTATCGCCGTGGCATACATAGACAAAAGTGGATTTACTCGGTTCTCTGGTCGGAATTTTACGCTCGACGGTCTCCACGGATTGGGACGGAGGAGAGAGCTATGAGCATAGACTGGGAATACAGATGGCCTATAGGTCGGTTTCTCTATTTCATTCGAGAGCAAGACTGGGCCTCTCGACGCTAGTTATGGATTTTGGTTGGGAGGACATGGATCAAAGGCTCTCGGCTCTTTGACCGTCATAAGCACATGGAACGCTTCGACTCGGCCGGAAGGGTGCCGAGTACGCAGCCTTGGAAGGACAGGGTCTCGGGGGTTTTTTTTGTTCCCGTGATAGACAGACAACCAGAGTGGACTGAGGAGTCCCAAGTAAAAAAAAAAGGTTTTGCGATATTCTCTGAGCGTGCCAATGCCGTGATGTTTTTTTAACAATGCCTCGCCTGGGCATGATGTAGTACGATGTATTCCACTTTTAAGAATTCATACTAGGTAGGTAGGCAGGTATAGTTGAATATCTCTAGACACAGAGTTTAGACGTCCTAATCGTTATTATATCCGGTGCTCGTTACTAAGAAGCCCTAATCATGTTTGATGTTGAAGCCCTCTGACCCTCCTCTTGCACGCCATCTACCCTAGACGACCTGGATACGGGCAGTTTTATGTGCATGTTTGTTTCTAGACCCTAATCCTGTGAACGAGCCGGGATAATGGAGGAAAGAGATGGATAGAGGAAAATCTCTATCTGCGAACATATCGCTGTGCGCTATCAGCGTTACTCATGAATACTACCCTGCCAATCTTCGGATCTGTGCTACGACGCAGAAATTTCTTCCCGCGTGGAAGATTCTGGATGACGAGAGGTTTTGGAGCTGCAGCCTGCGGTCATCTGCGTAGACCAAACCCCTGTAACGGCTAGGCGACGTCACTGAGACTCACTCGATATAGTGGACTGATGCGCGCTAGAGATGGTAAGATGGCGGCTTTTTAGGGCATTCCTTAGCACTGCAAGTCTATTCTCGGGGCAGTGAGATCCACAGGAGCTCGGCAGCTGAAAGACCTTTTTCTTTCCCCGCTGCCCCCGCCGGTGCGGCCGGAGAGGCCAGCCATCCGTCGAGCAAGGCTTGGGATTGGATGCGGGAGTAGACTGCAGGTATCATCCGCTTATTACTGGCCAAGTTGACGTTTATCTCACAGTTTGTTGGCTGCTCCCCCCCCACCACTATTCGCAGTTAAATCCTCGCCTGCTTCTCCTGCTCCTCCCCCTCCATCACATGCCTCGACCCTGAAGAGGGAGCACCAAGACTCTCGAAGCTCCCTTGCCCTCGAACCGACACGACATCGGCACGAGATGAGTCTCCTCGAGAGCATCGACGCCGGCCTCACTGGCTTTGTGGGACAGTGGAATGGCTACTCGACCGGGCTGGTGACGCTGCTCATCGTCCTCGTCACATACCGCATCACCTCGTCGCGCGAGCCCGACGTGCACCCTCTGCTGCTTGCCAGACAGGCGGGTGCGTCTACGGTTCGCAATGAAGGCGAGAGCGCCGCATACAGAGGCCAGGCTGCCCCGCACAGCATGCCGTTGAACAGTGGGCTGGACGTCAAGGATCCTGGTGCTTCCCGATGGTCGAGGGGCCGAGATGGCGATCTTCGAGACATCTGGCGGAAAGCTGCTGCTGGAAACGACCAGGGAAAGAAGGGGAAACTGCTTACCGTCCTTGGCTCGGAGAATGTCATTGAGCACCGACTAGGTAAGGGCTTAAGGGCCTGATATGATCAGACGCCGCAAAGGTAGTGATTGTTAACTGACTGTTTGCTGTATTTTTGCAGAGGATATCACGAGGCAAATTAACCTCATCGGACACTATATTGCGGAGCAAGGCGGTATCAGGGTTGCCGTTTACCTGCCAAACTCTGTCGAATTTCTCGTCACTCTCTTGGCCTGCAGCTTCTACCCGAACTTGACTACCGTACTGATCCCATTCAACGTCTCCAATGAGGAGCTCGTCTCCATGATGAGACGATCCGCCGTCGACACAGTCGTGACAACACCAGGGTCGTTCCCGCTTGATGATGTTGCCAAGGCATATCCGTCGCTGAGACAGCTTATCTGGGTCGTGGATGAGGGCAGCTCGCATCTCGATTGGAACGAGGTTCCCGAGGGAATGGGAGGCAGCGTTAACGTTGCCACATGGCAGGAGATCATCCGGGACGCTCCGGCGGACTCGAATACCGAACTGCCTCCTCTGGATCTGGAAAAGGTTCCCATGGACGTCGTCACTTTCTGGCAGACGAAGCCCGGTCAGTTGGAGGAGATGGTGCGTTTCACGCAGGCTAACCTGGTTGCCGGTATCGCCTCCCAAATCAATGCTATCCCCATTAAGGAGAGGCTGACTCCATCTGACCTGTTTCTTCCCGCCGAATCCTTGGCTGGCATTCACACTCTTGCTCTTACCCTGGCTGCGCTTTACCAGAACTCTTCTATCGCTTTCAACTCGGTTGCTGGTCGATCGCCAGATCTGGTTCTGGCGACCCAGGGCATCGCTCCGACGGTGATTGTTGCCAGCCCCTCCAGCTTGCTCAAGATTCATGAAGAATCCACCGCCAAGCTGAACACTGCTCTCGCCAAGGCCTCTCACTCCATTTCCACCCGGGCTCTCACCCAACAGGGCGTTCTCCCAACCGCCAACCTGCTGTCTGCGTTTGCGGCTGGAGCGAAGCCGGCCCTTGGTACTGACCCGAGCAAGCTACGGCTCGTGTATACGGCGGAGCGTGTCGGCGCAGATACCCCTTACCTGTCCTCCAAAGTTCTTTCCGACCTGCGCGTCTTCACTGGCGCCCGAGTCGTGTATGCCTTGACAACTGCTCGAGTGGCAGGCGCCGTTTCGCAAACGGCATATTTTGATTACAGGGTCGAGGAGGGCGACAATGGTCACTTTGGTGCGCCGACGACAAGCATCGAGATTCGTTTCAAGGACAAGGGCGCATTCAAAACAACGGACGACACAGTTGAGGGCGAGGTAGGCTTGACTTTGATTTGTCAGATAATCTAATACAGTATGCGCTGACACATGAACTGCATAGATCTTTGCGACGGGACCGAGCGTTGCTGGCGGCGAGACTAGTCTCGGCGTTATAGGAAGGCTTAGGCACGACAACACTCTTGCTTATGCGTCTTGAATAACAATCTGCGCACGCCGTACTCTGTCCATCCGACGGAGAAAGGCAAAATGGGAAAATGGGGACTTGCTAAAGGGAGACGGTGTTTACAAGCGGCCAGGCGTGTAAGTCTGGGAGCATTGAAAGGAAGCGCGTCGGGGCTGGCTGGAGCATTATGGATATACTATTTTTCTTGCATCAGAAATGAAATAGCGGAACAAGCAACCATGACATGAAGTAGATTGATGATGATGGGCTTGGGACAAATGGAGAGCTGTCTGAGCATTATGTGCCTTTGGCTTGGATGAGTTGAAGTTTGTAGCACCACTACCACTCGGATGGGGGCATAGGTTTCGAAGTAGAGGCTAGCCAATACTTCCGTACCTCCGTAGTAGTTGGTCGCGTGCTTAGTATTCGGGTGCTTTCTATTTATATCCGACGCGTTTGATCCCAGCTCCCAAGCTGCTCCAGATTACTCCGTACAGAACTCTACGGAACAGGCTAATGCCAACACTTTTTAGCACTCCCGTACGGAAGCACGCACAGGTGCAGATGCTTCTGCCAGGGGACTGACTGCCTTGCCCGTAGCGGCAGGGGAGTTTTTGTTTGTCCCAGGAGCCTTCGGGGTCGGGGATCTCGAGGCGGGATTGCAGGGCATGGGCGAAGGGGGAAAACATGGAGCTAGCGATTCGCAAATGCAGGATGACGGCGCGCCGGCGCATAACGACGACCGCCCAAAGACGGAGTAAAGCCGCTGATATTGGAAAAAAAGCCAGGCATCGTACCCAGAAAAAAAGGTCATTACGCAAGAGGTACTGCGGACTTGGGTTGGCGTCCAGATCGCGCAGGGCCCTGGCGGTCCCCAGTACCTGATACGGGCAGGTGGTACGAGACGCCAGTGCTGTAAGGGGGAAGCAGCCGCTGCATGGGGAGGGCCCGAGAACCACTGTGGCGGCGCGGACATGCAAGCAACTCGCAGCGCTAAAACCTGCTGGCACTAAGAGAGGGAGAGCACTATACCTTTGTGGTAGTATTTGTCAATGTACTGAATAGCATCTAACAAGTACAGGTACTGCATTGTTGTGTATTCATTTTTGAATTGGCGTCATTGAGAAACAAGGCAAGTGCCTGAGATGAATAACCTTACTATTATATACTATAGCTTCCTAGGCAGGGTGTGCATGAGGTCGGTGGCAGCATCAACAGCACGCTTAGTACCCACGAACGAAAGCGCCTGCTGGAGCCTAGAATGGCAGCCTCTAAACTTTAGGGCCCTTTTATTTTTAATTTTTTTTCATTCTTCTTATTTCCTTCAACAACACCCGGTGGGCTAGTGAGGGCATAGTCTAGCGCCACAAAACGGGGGGGGAGGGGATCAAAGTGGGAGCGGCGGCGCGCGTCAAATGGTTTTGATTTAAAATGGCTTTTTGATCCAGGTTGGAGGGGGAGGCGAATAAGAGAGAGACGGAAAAAAAGTTTACTGGGTGAGAGCGCAAAAAAAGGGACTCTGCTCAATCAAACGGGCTCGATCAATCAGATGCCCTGGTTCGGCGGTTTTTTACGGGCTACTGGAATCGCGAGGCCGGGTCCCTCTGGAATGAGGTTAGGTCAAGCTGGCCTGGAAATATTGAGGTGTCTTTTGCCTTGCCATCCTATCACGCTCAACTGCGCCTGTGGGACCCCTTGAACCTCCTGTTCCCCGATCCGCGGCCTTGGTTTTGTCTTTCACCACCTTTATTTTTTTGGGGGGGTGGGTGTGAGTGTGTGTGTCTTATCTCCTTGGCCTTGTGTCAAACTCGCTCCCTCTTTTCCCTTTCTTGATTTTTTTTAATATATCGGAGGCGTCGTCTGGCTGGGACTCGTGTCTTGTTAGAATTTTTTTTTTGTTATATCGTACCATCTGAATCTCTATACCTAATCTGGTTGTCTGTTTTTGGAATCTTACCTATTGTCGGCTGCTTCCAATTATTGAACAAGCCAAAAAAACAAGGAACCGTCGCTTTTCATTGAGAGGGGATTATTTCGCGCGCCGTTGCTTCAAGAGGAGGAGGATCGTTCTTACCATATAGTAACCACTCATTTTTACTCCTCTTTTCTGGAAATCGCCTCGCTATAGAGGCTCGCGCAACAGGTAATACGGGGAAAATGCGCATGGCATCGCGAGGCGAGTGAAAGTGAGAAGAGAGCGCGAAGAGAGTCACGCCGGTGTTCTTGGAACTATTGTCCCATCTTTCCTTGACCTGGAAGGCTCTATCAAGGGGTCGAAGCCGGGATGAAGAAGTTTTCCAAGATTCTGTCGCGGCGGCTTGGGCGATCTGGGGGCGGAGATGACCATGGCCGCTGGGACGCCGGACTTGCGTCAGGGCTGGATTTCCACCAGCTCACGTCGAGGCGGTGGCGGAGTGGCGATGATGGCCTGGCCATGAATGGCGAGAATCACAGCCGGATATTCACAAAGGAGGTTCCCAAATACGGCGCCGGTAGGATATTGGCGGATGGAAGCGAGGACGCGGGACAGCTATGCGAGATATGCGAGGACATCGACTTTGCGAGCCTGCTGGACTGGCAGCCTGGGGATGCAAGACCATGGGTTTCGTTGGCACACTGCTTGAAGCTGAAACTGCCAGAGGAAGAGGATTTTGGTAATGGCTTTACTATGACAGCCTTGGACGAGGAGGAAATGAGCGATGAGGAGAGGCGGAGGAGACGGAGTGGAGGAAACTTATGTCCGTGGTGTGTCTTTTTCCATTCCATGATCACCACAGTGCCGGAAGGAGACGAGACTGGCGGTGCAGACGGAAGAGATGGCAGGGCGATGAAGGGCAAGTTTACGCCATATCTACGTATTCGCCTTGCCTTTGAGCGGCTTGGTGGTGGAGAGAAGCACGCACTGGGGAAATCGGTGCTCTTTGAAGTTACAACGAGGAATAGGTCCCTCCCATGGGGTTACATTATCAAGGCTGAACCCGATCCAGAGGAGGATGCAAAGTCAGAAACGGTAACAGATGCCGAGACGGGCACGGAAGCTGGGACAGAAGCAGAGGCGGAAACGGAGACGGAATCGGGAGTCGAGGCTGATGTTAAAGAGGAGGATAAATCAGAGATAAGGCCAAGCGAAGAGATTGAAGCATCAGCGCAGGAGCATATCGACGAAAAGCAGGCCGAAGCAAAACAGAATGGCCATGCTAGAGTAAATGGAAACGGCAAAAGAGACGATGAATCGAGGGTCATCCGAGGAAGGGAGATAACTCCGCTGCTCAACCTCGAACTCGCCAAGAATTGGGTCGACTTCTGCAACGAGAATCATGCTGCCGAGACGTGCGCCGTCAAGGGTCGACCCTTGGTAAAGGGGTTGAAGCTGATTGATTGCGAAGAGAACAAAGTTGTTCCTGCAGAGGATCTATCTGTACCGACGATTCACGACGAGCCGCCAGAGGACGAAAGCCAGAGCTGCATGCGCAGCCAAAAAGGCAGCGTAAGCCACCACAACGTGGATTATGTCACGCTCAGCTATGTATGGGGGAGCTCCCACGATGTGGAGGAGGAGGAGGAGGAGG
>PXNZ01000373.1:0-67281 GCA_003012085.1 Trichoderma brevicompactum | reverse complement strand
AAAAAAAAAAAAAAAGAAAAAGGGGGGGGGGGGGGAGATGTTGCGTTTGGAAGGGGAAAATTTGGAGCGAAGCATATTTGTCGTGGGCATAGTTTAGCGGTTTCCGTCACGTATTCATATATATATACATGGCAAAACATAAAAGCGTTTTTTTTTTCCTACTTCCTCTTAGCAATACTAGTTTTACCTACATCATACAATGCACAAAGTTTACAAAGATCAAAATGTGCTTCGCGGGGCATATGTGACACGCCTCTTTATTTCTTTTATGTACCTGTCCTAATTCACATTGTATTCCCGTGACAAAACGACAGCTAATAAACAGTACGATTAGCCATCCAAGCGTTTTTAGGGGCAGTCCAACGCCTAGCCAAAAACTGTTCCACCGAGGCCATCAACAAAGAAGAAAAATATTCAGAGGGGATATAAAGGGAGACGGGAAAGAACATTATTCCGTAAAGTGAGACAGAAAGAAAGAAAGAAAAAAAGAAGGGGCATGCTCTCCGCAGAGTAGTGGTAATTTTATCCCCACTGCACCAGAATCTGCTTCTTCCCCTTCTTCCCTCCCTTCTTGCCCTTTCCTCCCGTCGCCTCAGCATCATCTGCCTGCTCTGCATCGGCCGCAGACGATGACGCTGCAGGAGCAGCTCCCCACTGGAAATTCGTCTCCTGATGGCCGAAATCCCGCCGAACGCCGCGACCCATGCCGTACCCGAAAATGGTGGTTTGAGGCTTGGGCGCTGCCGGGAGAGCAGGGAAGGCATCTTCCGCACGGGTGTTTGGTGGTGGAGGCCCACGAGACTGTGTTGACTGCGAGGACGATGAGGCAGTCCATGATGGCGCAGATGCGGTCGTGGATACGCGCGCTGCGGTTGACGATGACGAAGATGGCGGTGGTAGGGAAGGGAATGCCGATGACGAGGGTGGTTTGTTGGAGGAAGATGCTGGAACCCAGCCAGGTGGCCCTTTCGAAAGATTGGGAGCCGGAACGCCGAGTCGGGTACTATTCTTAAGCTTCAGGACCCGAGTCGAGTTCCTCTGTGAAGGCGCAACCACGGTGAAGTTGGTGTTCACAGCCGCGGCACTCGCCCACCCGCTTGAGCTTGACGTTGCGCCATGCATGCCACCGAGACCTGGCAGGCTGGGATAGTCCTCGTTGATGGCTCGCCAGTCTTGCCATGCCTTTCTAAGGCTGTCGGCTTTGCTCTTGTCATCAAAAAGGTCTGCCAGTTCTCTTACGAGGATTCCAAGGGCATTTGAAGAAACATCTGCGAAGAGCGTAAAGAAGGCTTCGACGAGCTGGGGGGCTGTAAAGCCTCCCTGGCGATATGTCGATATGTGGCTGCGGAACGTTGCCATCTTGTGGGGATCGTTGCCCAAGAGGTTTGCCGCCCGCTCAATAACGCTGCCGTGACGGACTAGACGAGCGCGCTCTTCGGATGAGAGGTTAGCCGTGTCGGCAAGGCTGAGAGTCTCAATGGCGTTTGCGGCAGCGGCAGGGCCAGCGCTTCGCGGCCTCGATGGGGGATTTGGAGCGGCATTTCTGGCTACCGATGGAGATGATGATGCTTGAGCAGGTGTAGGTGCGAGTGTGGGGGTTACGGGAGCAGTAGAGGGGGCCGGAGTAGGAGTCGACAGTTGACCACGAAACGTTCGATTCGAACCCGAGGGCGCTGAGGCAATGGCCATCTGCCGCTGAAACGCCAGCTCATCTCTGCGCAGCGGTAGACTCGATGTTACGGTGGGTAATATACTGTCTTCATTAGGATCTCTGCCTCTGTTGCCTCTTCCCCTTCCTCGGGATCGTCCCTCTCCATCTCGTTGGCTGCCGCCGCCACCTCCGCCTCCACGTCTCTCCTGTTGATAGGATTGACGGATATCAAAGGCAGAGATGTCGACGAGTCTGGCATCCCTGCCTACGTTCTTGCCGGCATGCTCGGCGAGGCCGTGCGCCTGCAGATCCAACTCAGATTCAAACACAACAAACTTCTTCTCCAAGCATCCACGATCAGAGCACAGAAAGTGATCTTGCTTAAAATGCTTCTCCAGCTCGTCGTAGTTGAGGAAGTAGTGGGGGTGTCTTGAGTCTCTTCTATCGCAAAGGAAGCATCGCTCATGCTTCATGCGGCAATGCTCAAACAGCTTGTCGTCATCGTAGAAGCGTTCGCCGCAGAAGCCGCAAAGCGGGTGTCCCTTGAAACCCGTCTGGTCGGCAGCGCCCGGCTTGTCGTCACCATGGCGCATGTGCCTCTCCAGCTCCTTATCAGTGAATAGCTCGTGCTCATGGGTGAATACTTTTTTGTTGCGGGTGCAGAGATCGCACATGCGCTTGCGATGCGCCGACTTGACGTGTCGATGCAGATCGGCCCAACCTAGGCCGGCAAAGTCGCAGGAATCGTCTGGACAGTTGTATCGCAACAAGAGAACGGTGTCGCCAACAATATCCTCGTTTGTATACTTGATGCCAATGTTACTGTCGGTAGTGGTAAAGTCCTTGTCTGTGTAGTCTTCGAATCTCTTTTCGGGATCGTCGGTGAAGATGACAAAAGCAGCTGACGTCTACAGATGGAGACCACGATGTTAGCATACAAGCCTTGGTGACGACGAGGAAGGAGAATGATGAGGAATTTGAAAACATACTCGGCAGTGGGCACAGTCTTTGGTCTTGTACAGCGCCCTCATACGCAGACCACAGATGTGGCATGTCTTGTGATTGCAGGGCGCAATCGAGTGGTGAGCAACGGGGTTGGCGCAGATGAAGCAGATGTCGGCATCGTCATCGTCGTCTTCAGCTCCAGGTCCAGTCGCCACAACAGCTTTGCCCTCCTTGTTCCCTGCAGCAGCTTCAGCCTCAGCTCCTGATAAAGGACGGCCTGCTTTGCCAGCAGCATCTGTTGATCCAGCCAATGTAGCAGCACCATCTGTGCCCTTTTGTCCTCGTCCTTGTCCTCCTCTGTTTGCACCTCGTCCTCCTCGCCTGGCGCCGCCGCCTCGATTCTGGCCCTGGTTTCCTTTTCCACCGCCACCGCCACGACCTCGTCCTCTAGAGCCACCGTCGCCGCGGTTGGTGGTTGTGGTTGCTCCCTCAGCAGTTGACATGGTTTATCTTCTTGGGGGGGATCGAGAGTAGATATTCGATAAAGAGTATACGCGGAAGCTCCCTCCGTAGAGGTAATCTAGACAGGTCCCTATACGCGGGCGAATGTTGCGTTTGATTTGCGTCAAAGAAGCCTCACAACCCCCCAGAGCAAGCTGGAGCTCAGCTGCTGTTGATGCTGCTCCACAAAGAGACGGTACTGATAGCGTCAAGGTATAAAGACCAAAAAAAAAATTAAGGAACCAAAAATGTCACCCAAAAAATATAAGCGATAGATAAAGTAGGAGCTTCGTAAGGGACAGCAGTGGCAAAGACGGAAAAGAGAAGAACGAAACAGAAGAAAGATTAGATACACAAAAGTATCGTGGCTTTCGCTCTTCACCAAGTTTGATTGCGATTTTTTTGGCCGCTTTTGGCCCCTCCAGGGTTTTGTACAAACGAGGCAGGCGCAATTGGGGGGGACGTTGTTGCCCTGGACGAGGGCTGCAGGAGGGGCGAGAGTTTGAGCCGCCGGGTTGGCAGCCAATCAGCGGCGCCCATTACGCCCAGCGAGGCTGCTCCAGCTGCCAAAATTACTCCGTGTTCCGCGCTGTCCGCCTGATGACTCAGCAGCCCTGTTTTATTGGAATCTTGCATGGGAGCAATTTCGTCTAGATTGGTCAACGAAAGAGTCATTCGGCCAGCTTGCGCCGATTGACGAGGATTCTTCACAGCCTCCTATTTCTGTCTTGAGGCTGAATGGCTGACTGCTAGGTATTGCTGCTGGCATTGCTGCCAGTATTACAAAAAGAGGTGCTTGATGAATTGTGTTGCTTGCCCCTGACTAATTAACGGCTCCTGAGCGACGGTGACATTTGCTTTGTAGGGTAATTAGTTCCCCTGTACGGAGTACGGAGTATGAATGGGCGATTTGGAATAGCAACAAAAACACAGGCAGCACATAGGTCGTTTGATGACATGTGGAATCATTTTTATCCAGCCACGGAGTAAAGCGACGGCATTCCGACAGCTTCCGTAAATCACACAAGAGCTATCCATGATATGCAATTCCAACGCCGTCGAGATCACGAGTTACTCACCTTGCTCGTCTAACCCAGTCTCATCACAGAGCAAAAAACCGCCACAACCACATTCACATGGCCCCCTAACATATCGCAGACAAGATTAAGCATATTGTAGTCTTTCTTTTCCCTTTTTGGCTCTGGTTCCTCATAGAGAGACAAGATAAAAGCTCGATGAAAAAAAAAATTCCCCATAGCCACAGCTAAACACCATGTCAAATCCCATCTGTCCTAGTCCTTCCACCGTCCGTTTGCCTTTACTTTGAAACCCAATTCGTTGCTAATTCACCTCCCTTCCATCCCTCCCCCTTCCCAAATAATTGTACTTGAATAATGATAGATAGATAAACCAGCCTTGTGAAAACCCCGAATTACGCCGCCGGGCGCCAGAACCCCACTACGTTTGATAAAGCCATTTGCCTTTATCTTGGGCTGCTACCGGTTCAAGTGATGATGATGATGATGTTGTTGTTATTGTTGCGGTCGTTTGATGTAGGTCGGAAAATTGGTTCGTGTTTTGAGCTCCCTAACCTCTACTCCTCTCCAACAGGATAGAGATGGCTCCCAATCTCCTTGTTCATCCGGAACATGTCTACCCTGGCTTGCTTGAAGATTGCCTGCATCTTCTCGTCGCAGCGAATCTGACGCTTATCCTTGGGATCCTGAAGATCGTTGGCCTTGATATGCTCCCACAGCTTCTTTACAACTTGCGGGCGGGAAAGCTGAGAAAAAGGGCAGGTCAGCACAGGGCTTTTGGGCGGGCCAAGTGTCAAGTTCACCCCCCCCGGCCAGAGAGGGTATGGGGGGAGACGTGGGATCAATTGCTTACCTGAGTTTCGCCGCACAGCTCTGACAAGGTAGGACTCAGTATAAAGGGCTTCTGGAAGCCACCGCCCGCTTTGCGCTTGGGAGCGGAGTCTCCGCTGGCATCCACCTCGCTATCATCGTCATCGCCTACCTTCTTGGCGCTCTTCTTGCGAGGAACCTTCTTCTTCTTGGCTAGTCGTGCCTTGTCGCCGCCGCCACGGGTGGTGCGACTCCTCGCGAGTCTGTTTTCCTGCGCTTGGAGCTGAGCAGCCAAGCGGGCGTCGGCATCTTCGGTCGACGAAGACCGCTTGGTCTTCTTCTTGGCCGGCTCGGGGGACGCAGAGGCATCGTCATATTCCGAGGTGCCGTTGGCAGCAGACCGTTTGTTGCTCGGTGCATCGGGCATGGAAGAAGGGGGGGCATCCCCCAGCTCAGCGCCGGAGACGGCGTCGAAGCGCTCCTCTATAAGCCTCTTGATGGCATCCTAGAACACGTGCGGCGGGTTAGTTTAGAACCAAGACATGGTGTTTAACGGCATCCCCGTCCCGCCCAACAGCGCTTTCCATGCTTGCTTGCCTTTTGCTCACTCAAGTCCTTGCCGCCTAGAGCAGCCTCTAGGCCCTGGCGGACCTTTTTGCGCGAGATGGTCTCGAGATCGGCAGTGGAGAGGATGTCGTCAATAATGGCGGTATAGCGCTTGTTCTCGTCGGAAGACACTGCGGGAGCGGAGGCGCCGACATTTGTTAGCCCATGTGCAATTGTCATTGTCACTGCCGTTGCCATCATAATTCATCATCAATGGCGTCGGCCGTGGCCAGACATTGGCCCGAAAGGAGCATGCGGAAAAAAAGGGCAAAGGGAACAAAGAAGGAGAAAAACGCACATGGAAGACTCATATTGGCCGCGTGATGCGCAAGGCGCTGCTGCGTCTGCCGGTTCGGACCTCAAGTTGGGGCTTGTCGCGCGAAAAGTGGTGGAGCGGCGCGCGCTACACGCCAACGGAGAGCTTCAAGAGCACGGCGGCCACGGCGGCCACGGGGGAAACGACAGTTGAGAGCCCGGGAAGAGACGGACAGACAGACGGGAGCGCGCACCAGCTCTGCGGCCTCAGAGCATAGCCTGCGGGCTGCGCGAGAAGGGCGGATGCTGTTGGAGCAGAAGGCGGATGGATCGCAGCTCAGCGTCTGTTTCGTCGGGAGCCGGGCTGACAAGGCGCCGCTCTCAAGGTATCTCGTCTCGTCTTTTTTTTTTCTCTCCCCTTCGTCTTCCCACGTGGGGCAGGCTGGCCGGATTCGTCGAGGACGGCACGTTGCAGAGGGCAAAATCTTGGCAGAGGCAAAGAAGCGGGCCGCGGATGAGGGCTGGTCGGGTTCGATGGGAGCAGAAGATGGTTCAAGGTTTTTGTCTATTTGGTGAAGCTGCTTTGCTCTGCGCTGGCGGTTTTTCGGGTCGGTACGTTGCGGGTGCGGTGACGTTCCCCGTGCGACGGATAAAGGTGGATCACGAGGCTCGCCCAAAGGCGCTGCGGCTTAGCGTCAGCCCTCTGGCCGACAGGGCGGTTGATTGGGCGCGGCAGGCGATTTTACAGGGGGGACGGGGAGAGGCGATAAGGCACCTACCGATAAAACTTGGGGGAGAGCCGTGCAGGACCAGAGGCGGCGCAGCGAGAGACGGACGAGAGACGGACGAGAGGAAGCAGAAGAGGCAGCAGCAGAGAGGAAGAAGTGAAAGGAGGATGAAAAGTCAATGCCTCGTCAGTGCGGGAGAAACGTAAATTATAAATAAGCCGAGCAGAACACGGCAGTCAGCTGGGAGGGCTCGCGCATGTGTCGTGTGGTTTGACAGCAGCAGCCAGTCACAGCGAGGGCTCCAGGCGGGTTTAGTGGGCGGCGTCGGTGTTGTTGGGCGCTGGAGAGGGCGCTAAACATGCAGTTGCTTAGGGCAGCCCAGCCGCTATGCCTTGGGCCCTGGGGGCCGCTGTCCCCGGCTGCCGGGTTCGGCACTCCAGCGCGTGCAAAGTCCAGCGCCAGGTTACACGTAATGGCGCAAGGGAGGGCCAGCAGCTGAGCAGATGCCTGTCAATGTGGCTGCTCGGTGACTGCAGCTAGCTGCTGGGTGCATATGTGTAATCTCGCGAGAAACTATGCCAACAAAGCGGTTTGAACGGCTGATACAGAGCAGAGTAGCCACCTACCTATCTACCTGTATGCAGGGAGTAATAAGGGAAGATACTTAGTAGGTACCTTTGCGAGAGTGTCTTGGTCATGTTAGTGTGGTACATACTAATGACTCGGATTTGAAGTCTCTTGTTGGTGAGGACAAGTGTAGGTACTAGGTACATGCACCAACATGGACAAACTGAAACGACATAATCACACGCAGAGCATAGATAGACAAGTACTGGCTACATCAAATCTCAACATTTTGGTATCCATCAAACTGCATCTCAATCCTTCACGACCTCAAATACTCGCAAATTGCTTTCCCCCACTTCGGTGCGCCCTTGTACCGCCACATCTCCGGCGCATTGCCCGTCTTGAGGCCCTCAATCGCATCCGCCACCTGCGGGCCCAGCCCTTCCCGCTTGAGATCTTCTACCGGGTAGAGATACGTCTTGAAGGAGAAGAGGACGGCTCGAGACTTGGGCAGCCGGGTGAGCGTCTGCAGCTCAATACGGGCATGTACCTACACAGCGTCAGGGTCAGATATCTGCACAACAACACCAGTCGTCTCAGACGGGGAATAACAAGACTAACCTTGCTCATGTCTATATCCTCAGCTGCCAATGCATCGCCGGTGGGTTTGTCGTGTCTGTCATAATGGAACAAATCCGTGTGTGTTTGCATAGACCACTGCACGCCCCCGTTGTCAGTCAGCCTCAGCTCCAACTACAACAAGGAAGAAAGGAAAGGAAAGGAAAGGAAAGGAAAGGAAAGGAAAATAAAAGCAATCATGTGCCCAAGACTCACGTTGTTCCGCTTCACGCTCTTGCCCACCTCAATCTTGCTGAAAAACCGCTCCATGCTGGGCCCAATCTTGTCGTACGACGGCACCGGCGTGTGAATCTCCTTGAGCAGCTTGCCCACCTTTGTCGACGGATCAAAGCCTGATGGGAAGCAGCACAGGAATGCCACTGCACGGTGTCCTTCCGGCTCGCCCATTAAAAGGAACATATCCTCCTCTACCGTCTCGCCGATCACACGCAGCGCCGCCTCTGGATCTTCTGGTACCGCCGTGGAGAAGGACCGGCCAGTCACCAGGTTCTCAAAACGGCGGCCCTGGTCCCGGAGCCGGAACATGGTCGGGAAGCGGATCGGGAGGTAATCTCGGAGGAGGAATTGGTGGAGCTCGTGCACTGCTTCGACGCCTGCAGGGAGACACGCGTGGACCATGTCGCCGTGCTGCGAGATGATCTGGCGGCGCAGCGAGACTCTATCGAGGTACTGCGTGTCTATGGTGATGAGCTGTGAGGGAGTATCTGCCTGCAGGGCTATTCATGCTGGTTAGTTGTGTCTTGTTGTGCTTGGCTTTGCACATTCATATGTTGATTGATCCTTACCCATGGTGATGTGGAATATGGGCTTAAACGGCCGGTACTTGTTGGGCTCGACTGTCTTCCAGTCCAAGTCATGCAGTGGCTCGATCTTCACGGCATCCTTTGGGCTCTTTTCAGACTGTTTAGAGTCCAGCGCAGGCCCATTCCGGCGACCTGATGAAGTCTGGACATGAAGAGGTTAGTTGATGCTGTCGAGCTTTTATATCATCTGCAGATGATGCACATCCGCGCTGGGTGATTTCTCACAACTGCATATACCACGCCCAGAATGAGCACTGTGACCCCAAGCGTTATGAGCACTGACGGCATCGCAGAGGCCTTTGAGAGACCACCGCCAAAGGGTTCCCGAAGAGAGTCCATCTCCGATTTGCGGACTTTGCCCCCCCACAAGATATCAAACTGATAAAAAACGCTCAAGATGACAACAAGGAAGAAGAAATGAAAAGAAGCAAGGAAGCTCGCCCCAAAAACACCCCTAAGAGAACTGCGATGGTCAATAGCCGACCTTGTGGTATTTATATCTTGACGCACATAACTTGGACGCCTATCATGCAGTCACCAACAGCCCATGTATGGTGTTGCTACAGATGTATGCAATCTGGGGAAAATGACAGGCTACATGCGACATGTACCTTTCGCCGATCGGTTTCACTGGCTATCTCTCACAAATTCTGCCAAAAACAGGCAATACTGCTACAGAAAAAAAAAAGCCACCATCTCCACAGATCTCTCCGCACTCTTCTGCCCAGCCAATCCGATCGTTGGATTTTTTAACCTCTACAGTAGGTAAGCCTCAGTGAAGGGACGATTATTTATCTGTTCCCAAATCTTTTGCTGGTTTTGTTGCCGGCGGCGCCCCCCCGTTCGGCTTCTCCATATGCTAACGACGTCTCCCCGTATCGCTAAATGGGATGCTATTCAGAGACGTTCCAGGTCTACTGCCCAGTCTTACCTAGCGTACGCTTCTAAGAAAAGTATTCAGACCAGGATGAAGCAAAAGTCTAACGCCTAACTGCTGTTGATGTTGCCATGCTAGGCGGATATGTTCGTAAATCATGGGATGATTCGATGCGATCCGGCGGTATCCGGCTCAAGATGCCACTCTCAAGGATATTGAGAATGGATTGGTCAATAGCGAGATTTGTCCGATAGTACTGAGTATTCAAATTTAATGCTGCGACATGCAATGATATCAACCGGACCGAAAACGCCACGCAAAGTACACCCATACCCTCCCCGTCAAAACTCCATCACCAGCAACCCCATAACAGCCCATCTGTCAGTGCAATTCGGTTCATCAATCAAGCGCTGGCGATGCAAGACATCTCTCGAGAATGCCAGGTCCGCTCGCTCACCCTCGGTTCAACTTCAATCTCGTGACCATTCCCACCAAATCTCCACGACCTCATCCATCGTCTCCTCCTCGCCATCATCATCCAAATCCAAAGAGCCATGCCGCACAAACACTTGCCGAAGGTTCCCATCTATTTCCTCGGCGTCGATAAGCCGGTAGCTCTTCTTCTTGCTGTCCTCCACCTTGTCTCTCATCTTGCCCATCGTACCCTCGTAACCCATCGCCGCCTCCCACGTGCCCTCGATGAGTTCCAGATCGGCTTGGCTTATGCCGTCCTCGTATAGGCTGATGCTGTATCCGTTGGCCAGGATGGTATTCGCGCCGAACCTCCACCGCTGCAAGAAACATTCGCCGCAAAAGTCAGCCACCTTGGCCATCTTGTCGACTGGAGCGTCGTGCCACGACTTCCAGTGATGGAGACTCAGCGGAAAGGTCCCTGATTCGTAAAACCCGCTGAGGTCCCCTCTCATGTCGAGCTGGTGCAACCCGGGGACGGCCGTCAGCTCCGTCTGCGTGTAGTTATATATGCAGTTCTTTAACAGACCATCCCCTTCCCTTGTGAGGCTCTCAGCCAGACAATCGTCAACATGGATATCCAGCTGCCGCACCAGCGACATGCTCATGAAGACGCCGGCGCCTCCATAAGCCATGACGCCAAAGTATCCAACCGCTCCTTGGCTTTCAGAAAGGCCTCCGATGTAGGCTGGCACGGCTGGGTCGTAAGATGCCAGAAGCTGTGCGATCGAATATGGCGAGGGGAAGAACGTGTCGTCGTCGATGATGACGGCCCACTGCGTCTCTTGAGCTGAGTAGTCAACCAAGTCTCGAATAATTGCAAAATGCTGCTCGTTAACATCAAAGGAGCAGTTCCACGGCCGGATGGCCGTTAGGTTGATATCATAACCGTCGTATGTCGACTCCAACGAGGCAAGATTGTCGTCTGTAACGGACTCGTCAACGACAATCGCCAGAAACAGAGCACCAGTTCCAGACATCCAGTGGGAAAACTGAGGAACCGAGTCCTGCAGGCGAGAGAGCGTCGTCGCCACGCCAAAGATCACATTCGAAAGATTGGCCGTCGAGAATGGCTCCGGTATCTGAAGCCGAATAGGCTCACAGGAAGGGGCCTGGTCTAGCGACCCAAATGATGAGATGGTATTGCACTCATCGTCGAGGTCCAAGATGTCTGCCCTCGATTCCAACAATGATCTGTTGACATCTGGGACAGATTCCCGTGGACGAGTCTCGTTGCTGTATACACCAAGAAAACAGTGCTTCCGAAAGATGACGTTGCGAGTCAAGCCGTACTCTTTCCGCCTCAAATAATCCAGGTCTGGGGCACAGGACTTGACTGCTTGAAAGCCATTCTGTGCCGAAATCGCAATGCCCAGGTCAAAAGGTAGCTCGTATTGCCTTGTTCCCTGGCTGCGCTCTCTCTTAGCGAGTAAAGTGAGAAGAAACACTGTAACAACAATGAGAATTACCGTCAAACTTCTGTGTGAAACTGGCGAGTGACAGTGCGTGATGAGCATTATGGATCGGGCATTTAGTGTTCATGATATTCATCAGATAACGGATCAGTCCAGTTAAGCGTATTGTCGAGGTCGGTACAAGCAGTATATACAGAATTAATCCTGCTAAATCTGGAAGCTAATTTATTGTCGACTAGAGTTATACTCCAACCTCCCTTCTTGCAAGTGCCGGTGTCTCAGGTCAGGGGAGTCCTCCGGGGACGGTTCGACTGGCGTCGCATGTTGTCGACGACGCAAATCGGAGCCTCTTCTTCCAGATCAGATATCGGATAATGCAAGATACCGCGCACTAGGGACAATAAAGAGACAAGCCTGTACGTATTGAAGCTGGCCAGCTGTAATACAATATGGATGCTCCGTGCATGCGGCCAAGGGAAAGGACGCGTATGCCGGCAGTGGCAGAGCCGTCTTAGCCGAGCGATTGACATTAGTGGGAAAAAAATCATGTGGGCAAAAATTTGGGACAAATAGAATTGAAGCCAAGATGGATAAACGGGAAGACCAAAAGCTGGAGAAGAGACGACCCTGGCTGGGGAGCATCTTGATACTTCATACGGAGCGGTAACAATAATATGTCGGTACATGGTATAATAACGTAGATCCATGTCCATATCCCGAACCTGTGTTAGCCGTGGCTCATTCTTAGGAAAAAAAAAAACAGCCAAATTTGCCTCTCTTACCAGTAATGAGTCTTATCGCTAGAGTCTCTGTTGCAGCTATCGCAAATTAAAGAGAACAAAATTCCGGTGGTGACGTGCATGTACGCGCAATCAGTGTGCCAAGAAAAAAAAAGGGGGACCCGCCTCGATTGCGATGTTCACTCTCCACATCCGATTTCAGGCCGCTAGTAGGGCAGGTTTTATGTTTGGCAATCTATTTTACTTTTACAGAAGTATATAGTTTGGCCTTTGTAATCGTATGGTGTCTCTTAGGACTACCGAGATTTGATAGCGCTTCGTGATAGGGCTCTGTTACATGTTGTGTTAATATGTAGTAGACACATGCAGTTGGTCAAATGTATTCAAAGAAATTGATAACGCATGTTAGAGAGTCTACAACCACCCAGAAGAAGAAAACATTCATCAACTCTTGTTTATACAATATATGTCTACATGAAAGCTTATAGGTAGGGGCGCGTAGCGACGTACATCTATGCCCATTTGACCTGCAGCCACCCCTTGACATTTGATTGCCAACTATCAATCAGCCCCGGTAGAGAGTCCATGCTGAGGATGCTCTTAATTTCGTCCTCACCTTCCAACACCCACCTCCTCAGCTTAGGTTCAAAATCTCTCGACATCACTTCCGTTTTGAGACCTGATATCCATCCTTGCCCCTCTTTGATGCTCGCCTCTGCGCTCGTTTGTAAATCTTTAATTTGAGAAGCCAAGTCTTTAGGAAGACTGCTCTTGCCTGATCTATCACGCGCTTTCTCCTTCTCGTTGTGGCTCAAGATCCACTGAACGCCCAGCTTAATTGCGACTGTCGTGTCTCGAAGTAGCGCAATGCTGTGCATCGAACTAAGCATTGAAACTGTACGCTGTATTGAAGACTCTTCATCATGCAATATTTGGCTTCGTTGATTCTCTAGGGATGACTTCAAGGCACTGATCAATTGATAAAGAACCTCAGAGACGTCAGAAGATCGATCAAATTCGATACAGAGAGACATCAGAGTACAGAGGAGACTAATGGCCTCAAAGTAGACAAGTTCCGGTCGAGTCATATCATCATCTGGACCAACCAAGAACTTGGGGAAAGAGTTGCTGAGCCGAGCCAAGGTCTCGGCAATAAAAAGATGGTCGTATTCTGAGTTCAATGCTGAAGCTTTGTAGCTAGCAGGAGGTTTATATGTCAGCAGCTCATGGAACGCTTCGGCTAACATGGACAGATGGCACCGGCGATTCTAACGGTTATTATTGTCAGCGTATAACGGTAACTGAGATCAATGCTGATGGTATTTCGCTCACCGATGGGGCTGGTCCGAGCCTAAGATTGACATGCATCGGCTGGATTGTAGTGCTATTCCAGGATGGAAATGATCCGTAATCAATCGTCTCAATGAGATGCGCTTCATCATCTATCTCGTCTGTGTGGCCGTTAGTTCCCTACAGTCTCAGTCCCAACAGCTATATATACTCACTGAATCGCGGATCCGATTCCAGTTCGTGCGAAGTTTGTCCTAAAAGTCTTTCGATTCTTCGCGCCTCTGATAGGCTCATTGCTCTCGTACAGCTCATCCGAAGGCGGTCGATGTACTTCGGAACCCCCAAAACGCTACTGTAGCTTGCCGATTCAAATGCGTCAATTAATCGACGAGGCATCTTCAATTTCAGTGAGACTTGGTAATGCGATTGGAGCAAGTCCATTAGATGACTGCCCCAGCTGTCGTAAGAGGACAGCAGCGCAGGGGCGACTGTTGATAGGCGGTCGTAAAAGACGGGACCCAGTGAATCGATGATGGTGCGCTTAACACCAATGACATCCCAAATATCGCTGGCTCGGTAGGCTGAGCCAAGACGTATGTGCAGTTGTGTCAGAACAAGAGACAGTTGGCTGTGACCTGGATTCTGAGCGAGCTGGTCGTCAAGTAGGAGAAGGGCACGAATGAGGTGGCGCGCGGCTTGTGACTTCAATGGCTGGCCAGCCTGACGCCCATCGAAAGCTAGACCCAGGCTGCAGAATGCAATTAATATTGTAAGCTCTGGCAGGACCTCGGCGTTGATTTTGGCATTTTCATCATTGGATTTCGTGATTGAGTCGTAGAAGGCTGCGCCTGCCTGAGAAAGTCGGGAGAGGCAAGTGTGGCAAAGCGTCGACTCTACATTGGATTCACAGACTGTGCATTGAAGTAGTTGATCTTGGCCGCGAGACTTCGTTTTCCGATGAGTCAATAGCAGGTACTGTGTTTTTAGTGCCAACAATCGGGTACTGGCTGCTTTGAAGGCGTTTGAGTCACCGTCTGCCAATCGAGGCAAGTGGTCGAATGCTAGATACTTTAGACCAGCAACATCTAAACTTTCCATCAAAGGCTTCACATCACTGAAGCACGCAGGGCTGGTGTACTGATCATCAATGTAGTGGATCAGCTCCTGAAGGCGTAGTGATGAAGGGCGGCCATCTACCAAATCAGGCTCATCGCTGGGACCAAGACTGAATACCGCCAAAACTCTTGCTAATAGAATATTACGCCGGTACATGGGTCGCATGTGCTCAGATGCTAGGAGCTTTGCAAGCAGCTCCTGAACAACGCTCACAGACCTGAACGTAATAGAATTAGTAACCAGTTCAAACTATATCTTGCTGAAAGATAGGTAACACATCACTCACTCCTCATTAGTGTCCTTTATATGGCGTGCGGCATCGATCAAATGCCGCCACACAGCGATATCAGATGCCAACAGAGTCAGCTGTCCGTCGGCATCGCAATCCGAGAGGCAGTCTTTGCACAGGTTGAACACAGCCGGCCATTCGCTATCACGGCTGAATTTGGCCACAGCGCGCAGGACTACCTCTTTTCGGCCTTGGCGAAATTGTGCTACAGGAGAGAAAACAGGGCTCGAGATAAGCTTGCGAAAATCCTCGGGAGTCCCGTGTGTCTCAACGATGTCATAGAGTAAGAGGATCTCTTCTTCCGTTTTCACACGTCTCGATGTAGGCTTGACTGATGTATCGTTTGAGTCTGCTTCTGCCTGAGACGAAATTTACATTTAGAATATGCAATTAATCTGATCGCGACCTGATGGGGGAATACCTGCTCTGTGGCCTGAGCGGCTCGCTCAATCTGCTTTTGAGCCAAGGTGCCATACAGTTTCCTCTTATCGGGCGAGGTTTGAGGATTTGTCTGTGCTAAGTGTTGGTAAACTGGCGTGTATAAATTGCATATAACAGCAGCAACGGAAAGCCATAGCTTACAGAAAGAAGGTGGGTGATGACAATGTTCCAGAACAGCAAGTCCCTTTCCTGTGGAAAAGAGCGGTCGATTATGGCCGCAATCTTGGTCACGTCAGCTTCTCAAACGGATTTCGAAACTGGGGTATATGTTAATATTAAATGCCGCGGTATTACCTGTTGGGCGCTGACCAGATCCCAGTGAAGCAAGCATGATTCGAGACAGCGTGTGGCAGCAACCTTGTCTTTCGGAGCAGCTTTTACGGCACGCACTCTCAGGGGCCCCAGAGTCTCGGCAAACTCGTCTTGGTGTATCAAGTGTGTTGTGGCCCATTCCATCAAGTCAATGGCATCCACATCCTTGATGGTGCTGCCATCCTTGACAACCTTCCAGACCGCAGCAACAGCGGCAAATTTGGCACTGGGATCGTCAAGCTGACTCTCGGCGCAGATTTTGACAAACTACCTCATAGATGTACTTGGTCAGCTCTGCCGTGCTTGTAAGGACTCTGGAACTATACTCCAGGAACCTCGAAACTCACCTCATAGTACTGGTCATTCAGAGTCTTGGCTCGCTTCTCGGCAAGGCGTATCACGACAGGCCAGTTCCCATCTTGAAAGGCCGACTGGAGCTGGAGATCAACCCCATTCTTAAGGCGGGGTCTCTGGCGATTCATGAGGAGCGTGCTGTTGATATTTTCCGACCACACGCTCTTGATCGCTTTCAAGCTCCAGGGCAGCAAATGGCATGAGAATCGCGGGATGACTTGGAGGGGTTCATTTGGAGAGCAAGACTGTGCTGCACAAGGCTGAGAGGGCTAGCCACCAGACCCCACCATTTGTGGCTGAGGTGTGGCGCACTAGACGAGGCTACCGACAATTGAGGGCTGAGACGACTCGGAGGTATGAGATAGCGGACAGTGGAGAAGTTTTAGTGCTATCTGTTGGTATACTCAAGTATGAGATATTTGTACAGTTCGCCCTAAAATTTTTTTAATAGGCGGTTTCTGTCATGCACCATAAAGCATTTGGTTTGATGCCTGAATTCTTCTGTCTCAGCGCCTTTCATGGCGCCACGAAACTCTGGTGGGTAGATTTGACGTTGGCTACCAAATACCGTCTTCAGAATGGGTCCATCAATTCTTGTATATAAAATCTTCTGATAGAGTCCCGTATTAATACGCGCCCCTGTCTTAATGAGATGTAGGAGAATAATCCCCCATACACAGTCTCATGGGTGCTGCATCTGTTGCTCCACTCGAATCAGTTGAGAGAGTATGACAGATCATTGACGCCTCTAGCCAAACTCGTCTTCTCCACATTTAAAGGCCGAAGTTGCGACGGCCGTCAACAGTATATAACCTCGAGTTCAGTGCCTGTTATTCATCATTAATAGATTACATGAAGCTATTGGACTATGAGCGAGGTTTGATGCAAAATGACCATCCCAAAATTACATATGTCAGCCAAGAGTGAATAGAGGTGGAAACATATCTTGATTTAAAAGTTCAACCGCCTTCACCGTCACCCCTGCGTTCGTGCTTCACACACCTCACCAACAATGCCTCGAGACGAACTGGCGGGAAAGATTCCCAAGCACGAGTACGACTCAATGCTCGTCAAGCGGCGGAGATATCGTGCCGCAAAGGCTTGCTATCCATGCAGGCGGCGGAAGGTCAAATGCAACCTCAGCCAGCCCTGTGAGAGCTGCAGCGTTCGTGGACATCCCGATCTTTGCGATTATTCCACAGTTCCGAGTGCAAGTACCTCAGGCAAAAGCGCCAATGCCAATAACACAGGCCCATATCCTGCAAGTGAACTCGAAGCTGCAATTGCCACCACTGCGGATGATATGTCTCAAGGCCTTTACGTGGACCCGGTCGCGCCGTACGGCACAAAGCTGCATCTAGGCCCAGAATCTCTCCCAAGCCTTCTCGCGAAATACCAGAGTCTTAGTTCTCACCAGCAGCATCAGGATCGGAAGAATCCACATTTATCTACCCTCAAGCCGCCGACAAATCCGCAAACTATATTCGAGCTGCTCTGCCTTCAGGATTCTAGTGCCATAATGCCATTCACTAACCTGTGGAAACCGGAAGATGGACCGGAAATCGTATATGAGGCGTTACCCGAAGCTGAATCTATACAGAAGTAAGACTTTAATCGCCGACTTTGGGTCAGAGGGTCCTAGACTAATAGTAGACAGCTATGTTCAGTTCTTCCAACAATCGCTTTTCCGTATTCTACCTTTAACAATTAATTTCCCACATTTCGAAGCAACTTTGTCTCAGTTTCTTGAAGAACGAGGACGGTCTGTTGTAGACACCTTGCGGAATCCGCCACCTGCATGCACATTAACATGGTTTGGACTGCTATTCGGTATCCTTGCGTGTAGCGCACAGCTCAGTTCCGATCAAGAATCCGAATTGGTTAAAGCAAGGGTTTTCTGTGAGTGCTAAACTGTCATTTTCCGCATTGGTATGCTTCCCGCTCTAATCGCATGCAGCATGCTGTTCTTTTCAGTGCTTACGGCTGAACAATTTCATCTCGTTCCCAGATATTCACACTATCCAAGCTCTCATCCTGCTTGTCAACTTTTTACAAAATCAAGCCAATGCTGGAGCTTCTTGGTCAATTCTAGGTAAATAACTCGGTCTGGAGTTATCTTAAATAATGGCTTGAAAATGCCTGTGCTTATTGCAATCCCTGTAGGCCTGACTATACGACTCGCACAAACACTTGGACTCCACTGCTCTCCGGATCCAGACACTGTTCCTGTCAGTCAGAAGGATGAGGCTACGGTTAAATACTATATCTGGTAACTATCTGGAATCCCCCACATGAAACGAGGCTAATGGCAACTCTAATGAATTAGGCGATCTTTGATATGGCAAGATACTTTGGTCTCCCTATGTTATGGGCGACCCTCTTGCATTACAGTTCTAGAAGATATCCCAGTAGAACCTCCATTACTCGCACCAACTCGCCTGTATTCCTTCACAAACAGCTGCAGTCATCTTTTTATAATCGCGAACAAAATTAGTCAAGCAACGGATAAGGCCAAATTTTCAGGGCAGCAACTCTCCCTTCGGGAAATACACGACTTCAAACAGGTTATTGATCGAATTATCGCACAGTCGACATACCACCTTCAGGAGGCTTCAATATGCCAAAACCGGGATGAATGTATCCAGCATCACTTTTTTCAAGAGTTTGTAGACTCGGTCGTGCTTTGCCTCTATCGCCCAACAGCACTCTCGTATGGCGATGCGTACAGCAGAGAACTCACAGACATATATTTGAAACGCTGCCGCTCTGTTCTTCACACGTATTTGGAACTGCTCAAACTTAGCTGTCCAATTAGGCGATCGTGGGTGTTTGTTCATGTTACGCTCAGTTGCGCTTTGACTCTGGGGTTAGCTGCCAATGCCCAAAACGACATTTCAGACAAAATTTTTCTGCAACGGTTTCTAGAAACGTTCTCTCAGGCAAATATCTTTGCCAATGTATCCTCGTATCAAGATGCGTTGCAATTACTTCGTCAATCATTAAGTACGTATGAAGAAACTAAGCGTTAGTCACTTTACACGAGAGCGAAGGTGAGATTAAAGCTGTGGGATGAATGTCCTTTGGTCTTGCATCTTTTCATGAGCTCGTTCAGTATAGACAAGTACGCTTAGTACTTAGATGGTCTGCCATATGGCAGACGTATGAGGCCCTCCAAGAAGGAAAGGAGCCGGTCACAAAAGTGAGGAACTCACGATCAAAATGTGCATGCCCAAGGATAAACATCGACAATTGGGATATCATCTAACTGCTGCCGGTCTTTTCCCCTTCTTCCCGAAGGTATTTTGGCACGGCTTCCCCAGCTCGCCATTTATACTGGCTGCCAGGATGATCCTCCGGTAGTCTTTTGGACCCAATAAACACTTCTCTTGCCGTTGCACCTTCTCTCTCAATCCCATTTCGGAATACACCTCGCCTTCTTAGCTCGGGAAGAAGATGCTCGATAATGTCTTCAAAACTACCAGGATTTGTGACATGGGCCAGGTTGAAACCATCTACTCCAGACACTTCGATCCACCTCTCCAACTCATCCGCTACTGTCGTCGGGCTGCCTACAGCTTTCGCCCCGAGGCCACCGAGGCTGAGATATTCTACAATTCTTCTCTTAGTCCATGGAAGATTGTCAGTACCTGGGACAGTGTCAGACCATCTCCTGACAATCGACTGCAGTCTTGGCGAGTCGGTGAAGCGGAAATCTTCGTCATCTGAATAGCTAGAGAGATCTACTCCAGTCCATCCACCGAACAGAGCCAGGGCGCCTTCTTGGTCAGCATATTGAACGTAGCTTTCTCTCAGAGCCTGAGCTTCCTCATCCGTTGCGGCAACGATAACATTGATTCCCACAATGATTTTAATATGGTTGGGATCTCTGCCTTCTTTTCGCGCCACATCGCGGATATTATCAACAGTCTTCCTGACGCCCTCCGGCGTCTGACCGCCGACAAAGATGGCCTCGCCGTGCTTTCCTCCGAAGCCGTTGCCTGCCTCCGATACTCCGGCTTGAAAGAGAAATGGAGTACGCTGAGGAGATGGCTCGCAGAAGTGTGGCCCGGGTACTTCGAAGTATTTTCCTTTGTGGTGTATTTGGACAACGCCATCATTCGCAATATAGTTGCCATGTTCACGATCACGAAGGACAGCGTCATCTCGGAAGCTTCCTTCCCACAATTTATATAAAACTTCCATATACTCATGTGCAATGGCATATCTTTCGTCATGAGGGATCTGCTCCTTTAATCCATGATTGCGTGCTGCGCTATCAAGATATGATGTCACAATATTCCAGGCAACACGTCCATCGCTGAGATGGTCTACCGTGGATAGACGCCGGGCAAGCGCATAAGGCTTCTCATATGTCAAGCTAGCCGTCACACCGAATATGAGGTTCTTTGTCACAGCTGCCATTGCAGGAACCAGGTATAACGGGTCATTGACTGGAAACTGTGCGCCAGACGCCAGGGCCGGCACGACATTTGCCGGACCCTTGTATACATCGTATGGTCCCAGAGTATCTGCGATAAACATGGCATGAAAGCCTGCCTTATCCAGTAGCTGTGCCAGATCCGTCCAGAAGGAAAGTTTCGTGTATTGGTCAGTCTTGTTTCTTGGATGTCTCCAGAATCCTGGAGATAGATGGCCTGGGGTATTCATGACAAAAGCATTCAAGATTATTTGCTTCTTGCCTTGGGCATGCCCATCGGCAGCGGCAGTTGTTGCTATACTATCGCCCATTGTCGATTTAGTGCTCTATGCAATGATACTTGGAGGAGAGGCGACAGCCACTTTGTCAATTATGCATATGTTTATCGTGCGGGAATATGCTTATTTAGGTCTGAAAGGCTTTTAAGAAGAAGCGGAAATACCATCAAATGTCTTGACACATTATCTCAACAATTAAAATTACCCTATTGGTCCCATTTAAGCACCCCGGACTGATTTGTAGGTCTAGCAGTTTCTTCTCAGCTAATGTTGTCGGCAATGAGTGGTAAGGCTGATGCGTCGGCATAAAGTCGTCACACTATGCGCTTAGCACGCAATACACACCATGATCTCACATCAACGGCCGATCTCGCATACACATGTTTATCGCTACCCAGTAGAATATCACGTTTCTACTGACTCGTCACTTGTGTTTTATTTAGCCGGAAGACTATATCAATTTTCAATCGGTAACCGCAGTTCATGCTGCAAACGCCTGGGTCCGTTTGTCGGCCGTTCTGGGGACCCTATCTCGCTCCATCACCAACTCCACGAGGACTTGCGGGTAAGATTTTGGATGCGCTGCTTAGATATGATTAACCGACCCATTATATGACTTGAGGGGACGAGATAACGTCATTACTTCCTAATGCAACGTGCTGGATTTATGGGCCTGTCGTTTCCTGTGTTCCCCGAACCTTGGTAAACTCGAGATAGAGCGAGATCTAGTAGATAAGAAGTCAGCGATGGTCGATGCACAATAACTAACATGTCCCCGTGTATAACTCCTTTTGCTGTCCGTTTAGGAGCCTCTCTTCAAGGCATACACAACTGGAGAGGCATCTTCTCGCTGCGGCTCGAGAAACCACTTCAATCCGCAGACATCTACCATATCTGGCTTCATCATGTCAGTTCAGCTTGGAGTCTCTGGAGTACCCGTGATCCCCCAGGGGACGGCATATGGCCTGCTTATCGGGCTGGGGGTTGCCTTTTGTGGCGTCATTCTTATTGCCATTAAAGTGCAAAGGGCATACCTATCCGAAGATTCATCGACGTCGGAGATGTTCATGGTTGCCAATCGATCGGTGGGGACAGGGTTAACGGCGTCAGCGGTGTTCTCATCATGGATGTGGATTAATGAGACGGTCTTTTCAGCAGCCTTCTGCTACAAGTTTGGATTAGCCGTTCCTTTTGTAAGACATGTTCTAACCATTATGCTTGTTAAAATCACCTCCTTTGACTGGGATGCTAATGGATGTTGATGACAGTGGTGGTCCACTGGACTATGCTTCCAGATTGCCTTGATGGCAGCTCTTGGCGTGTTGGCCAAGATTCGCGTGCCATATGCTCACACATCATTAGAAATTATTCGCATGCGCTATGGGAAAATTGGGCACATTGTGTTCATTGTCCTTAATATTACAAACAACGTGTTTGGGTGTGCATCCATGATCCTAACAGGATCTCAGCTCATCTTTGGAGTCTCTGGTATGCACTTTGTCGCAGCTACAATTCTCATTCCTCTTGGAGGTAAGTCTTGCCCAATATATAGATCCGATGCGTTTGAAAGGGAATTCCAATAACATCAATTAAACAGTGGTCCTGTACACAGCAGTGGGTGGCCTTAAGGCCACCTTTTTGACAGATTACCTTCATACAGCTGTTGCCCTTATCCTCATTATATATTTCACTTTGGCAACTCTCACTCACGATGCAGTTGGAGGCCTTGGAGGATTATATGACAGGGTTGTGGCAACTGCTTCGGAAAATATCATCTCAGGAAATTATGAAGGGTCCCTGCTCACAATGAAGTCTATTGACGCAATCATCTGGGGGTTGATCCTCAAATTTGGAAACCTCGCCCTCGTTGTCATGGTAAGGCCCTCACTTCGAATGGTCAGAATTCTCATGGCTAAAATTATTTTTTCCTCCACAGGATACAGCATTCTGGCAAAAGTCTTTTGCTACTGAGGTCAAAGCTACCGTGCCGGGATATAATCTTGCTGCGATTGCCATATTTGGCATTCCCTGGGGGCTTGGCACAGTTATCGGTCTGACTGCCAGGGCCATTCACAACACGCCAATCTTCCCGACTTACCCTGGCGAGTTCAGTCTAAATCTGGTTAATGCAGGGCTGGTGATGCCATATACTATCAAGGCACTTATTGGCGATAAGGGAATTGTGGCTTTCTTTGTTCTCTTATTCATGGCTCTAACCAGCACTGTGTCTTCTTCAATGATTGCTGTCAGCAGCATTCTATCATTTGACCTTTACAAGACATACATCAACCCAAAAGCATCAGACAAGAGGCTCATGAGAGTCAGCCACCTTGCTGTCGTTTTTCACACCATCTTTATCACCGGCATCTCGTTGGCGCTCAACTATGGAGGGGCTAATATGACGTGGATTGGTTACTTTAGACCTATTCTCTCTTGCCCAGGTATCATTCCTCTAGGCCTGAGTCTCGCTTGGTCAAAGCAGACGCGACTCGCAGCCATTGCATCACCAGTCCTCGGGTTTCTCACGGGTCTCAGCGTCTGGCTAGCAACGGCCAAATCAATATATGGAACTATTAGTATCGCAACAACAGGAGCAAGTCTACCAGCTTTGTACGGAGCGATTGCCTCATTTTTCTCTCCTGCCCTTTATTCCGTCGTCATTTCCCTTTACAAGCCAGACACATTTGACTGGCGGCGGTTTCTGCTTATCGAATTGGCAGAAGCGCCAAAAGTGGATGAGATTGAATCGTCATCGCCTCCAAGCGATAATGAAAAGAATACTAAATCCAACGAGAGATCTAGCGACTCTCAGAACAACAGCATTGTAGTTTTGGACTCACCCAGTGAGAATGTCTCTATAACCACATCTGATCCGGAAAAGGTGAAAACAATCGGCATCGGAGAAAAGAGCAATGTGAGCGTATCAACGAATGATGATATAAACACGCTCGATCTCGATAATGTACAGCATCCGTTCAGTGAGGAAACGCTGCAAGAGCTGCGCCGGTGGTATCGCATAGCATGGATTTTCTTTGTCGCTGTTGTGCTCGTCACCTTCGTCGCGTGGCCAATGCCTCTATACCGCGACTACATATTTACCAAACCTTTCTTTTCAGGATGGACTACCGTCGCTATCATATGGCAGTTTGGAGCATTCTTTGCAGTGGTCATATACCCTCTATACGATGGAAGGCATGCAATTGTGAAAGCGTCTCGTGGTGTTTGGAGGACGATTGGCGGTAAATTTAACCATCCTTAAGCGGATAGTAGCTATAAAATACTAGATAGACTATACACAAGTGGCGTAGACTGAATGTTTGCAGCGCGACTGACATTACTCCGTAGTGCTTACACTTGTTAGCTAGCATATATTTGTGTGTCATTAGGCTACCCGATATGCAAGATGTCTTTTTAACAAAGCGCTTGCATGTGTTTATTTTGACGCATTACCTAGAAGGCAGGTAGATCATTCACGAGAATGGGTGGAGCCCCCTTCTTTGGTAGGATGCGGTCTGGATACGACTCCCTGAATGGAATAGTTCTAGGTCTATAATTACTCGCTGATAGATTCGTAATGGATAGTGCAGCCCTGTAATAGTAGTAATTAGAATAATCTCGTTACTACTACAAATACCGTCACGATACTATGCATTGACAGCCTGAAAATCAGAAGGGGATGTTCCGCTTAGGTGACTTAGCATCCGCTCGCTCTTTCGTTCATTGCATAATCTTAGTACTTATGCAACACTGTTCATATGAAAAGGAAAATCATGTACCAAATTTGATTGTACATATATGTCCATGTATATTCAACTATGTGCACAGATCATCGATATAGAAGGTATTTACAATGATATATATATAGAGAAATGAAACCAAAGAAGAATCTTTACAATCGCTCCATCATGCTGACCCCGTAAGTCTATGTGGTTCCAGGTATTTAGCACTGGCCGTTCTCATTGCAGAAGTGCCTGAAAGATATTAGTATATATCCATTGAACCGGGACAGACGGAACGTACCACTCAATGTTGACGGTGCCGAAAGGAGCATGGTTGGTGAGAGAGTTCCAAGCGCCGTGAGACAGGTCAATGCTGTCGGCTGAAGGGCAGCCAGGGCAGGTATCCTTGACTGTGGCAATAACAGTTCGGCCAGCACCGCCAACACCATCGTTGCTGCCAGTGTTGGTGATGAAAACCTTGCGGCCACAGTACTTGGGGGGCCATCCGCTTCCCTGCCACTTGGGAGTGAGGGCAACAATAAACTCGTCATCGCCGTGCTTCTCTCCACAAGAGCCAAAGCCACCCATCTGGTCATAAACAGTACCAGTACCCCAATGGCTAAAAGTAGCATATTAGTACTGAATGATCTTGAGCTTCACAAGTTGCAAGACTTACTCGGTTCGCTTGGCCTTGGGAGCAGAATCAACACGAGTAGGCTCGGGAAGGGCGCTGACCAGGCTGGCGGCAGCAGCCAGAATAACAACGGCAGTCTTAGCGAACATTTTGAAGGGTTCTTATTTAGTCCTAGAACTGATATTTAAAAAAACAAGAAGGCTGAATTGTGAAGACTGGTGTTGGGTTGCTATTGAGAGTGATGTGCGGGATGCTCAAGTCAGAGAAGGCAGAGATCGTCAAGGCTTTATATACTCGTCTCTCTTGTCTTCAACCGGCACCCTTTAGTAACCTCACTGTTGATTCATTATCATCAGATATTGTTTCGGCTATTGCAAGTCTTGCCTTGGGGACCAGCATTTCGTGAACAAACCAAACCGGCGAGCCCGACACATGGTGTCTCCAACTCCATGATGCATTCGGTGTAAGACGTGGAATTTTTCCGCTAATGCGTCCCAGGGATTTCCAGGCGGGAGCTAGGTAGAGCGAGAAGCCGTGACCAGTGTAAGCAAAATGGATCTCCTCTTGCTATAAACAGAAGTTAGTTCATTGGACGATGGTGTTTTGGGAAGGTAGATAAAGAACCAAGCTGGACTACGGCCTGTTTTTTGTACAATTAAGGCGCAAGGTGCTGAATAAGTAGACCAGGCAGACGCATTTTCATTCTAGACCACACCCCTGGACTCGAAACTGCTCATATTAAAATAATTGCCCTATTTTTCCCATGATTTTGCAGGGGCCGCGTGTTTCCGTGAACCATAGATCTTGATTCTCATGGGATACTCATGGGTCGTTGAACGAAGCTTACTGGTGGATTTTCTTTGCTGGGACAGTTGTTTAAAGTTTCCTATTCCGGTGTGCCAAGAAAGCGAGGCTGACAGGTACTGCCTGTAATTAAATTGCGAAAAGCGCTTGGTCTCGCATGAAGTGAGAAAACGGCTAAGTAAATTAAAAAGGCATGTATAACTCTATACGTAAATCTAAGTCTAAATACAATGCCACCCTACTGTTTAATGCTGCATTGAGAGCACGAGTGAATTTTTGTTTTTCCTTTTAGGTAATTTAGAGTGCCTGTTTTGGGAATGAGGTCGCCTAATGATAGTAGCACATTATGGTTATGGCATGATCTAAGATGGCTGGCTGCAGGATAGCACCACATCCATACTGCAGAAGCACCAAAGATGTTGCATAGTTCTATTTTACCGTGTCACTTTCGTTCTATAGCCCCGCAATTTTTTCCTTCTTGGGGTTTCCTTTTTACGATAGCTTCGTGTTCGCTATTTCCTTCCCCGGGCACGAATAGTCGAATTACGTTTTACGCAATACGAAGTCCTAGGACACGAAGTCTACCTTATATAGAAACAAATTTTCATTTAGAAATTTTCTAGCCTCTATTGATATAAGGATGCAGCATCTATCGGAGAGTTCGGTCTTTTCTACCCGTAATGGTACTATTGCCCATGAAAACCGCATTTGATCTAGGAAGAAAATTTGACCGAGAAAATAAGCTACTTAGAGCGTCAAGCGCTTACGGATATGTACGGAGATCCGAAAAGCCCACATATGGTGTCGTACAGGTAGATCAGGTATAGCGGCCAAGGAGCTAAATACAAGCATCTGCTGTCAGTGTGAAGTAGATCAATACCCTTAAAATCATATCGTATGTCATTATTGAGCAGTAGTAGAAGATGGGTTTTACGAGGATTGATTACGAGCATAATACTAAGCAATTAACCTAACAAGTCCCAAGCGCTTTATTAATCTTCGAGTTGAAGAGATTGGTATATTGCTGTAGCCGAAGTCCAAAAAAAAAACCAATATTCCCCTGAGTGATGGTTGATGAGTATTCCGTATTATCCATTACCCCGGCTAGTGCAACGAGTCCCATGTGGCAGTGCCTCAGGGGTCTCGTACTGTTAGCCATTACTACATCAATACGGCAAGATCCGACCAAAACTCCGCGCGGAGACACAGAATGGAAACGCAGACCATCCTGAATCACCCGTTCTCCGTCAACTGGAAGTATTTTCAGCCTCAATCCGCTCATGCATGGCCCAAATCGTCACGCCTATCCTCTCTTTGTTTAAACTACGACGGCGACCCTCACAGTTCCGGTTTCAAATTGAAAGCCAGATATGATTCACTCAGTGCTCATCATTATTAGCAGCGGCATTTATTTCATCAATTCTGCAGGATGCTGACATCTCGGCAATCCGGGCATCTGCCAAGAGAGGGGCGTTATCCTGTCGATCCGGCAATGGGTTAGACCATCATAGTCGTGAACTTCAGTAAGCGTGGAATAGAGCTTCAAGAATTCAGAAGGATGCAATACTTGTTTAGGCGATTACCAAATGCTTCTATACGCATTGATATCAATAGACTCTGTCTTGCAAATGTATTCCATTTATTATCATGGTAGACAATGGACAGCCGTCGCCTTGTAAGCATGAGGTTACTCACAATGGGCTCTGGTGGTGGCAATGGTTGAATACCCTGTAGTGACAGCTGCGGGGGCAAATCGCGGCCAAACAAGAAGGGGGGGGGAAAAGAAGGCAAGAACTTGCATTTAGTGGCATATACGGTACCCTATATTTCAATTATGTGTTCTACTGAACATATAGCCCCAAATGCCAAATACGTAGCTTGTTAGCAATGTCTTTTCTCATTGCAGGTTACCATCCAAACGTGAACCCAAACTCAGGCGATTAGGAAACTTTAGTTTGTTTGAGTAATGATATTGGCTGCCAGGGCTATGTGACCTTCCCATCTGCATCAAGAGCTATTAAAGTCATGGCCCTAGTATAAAAGAAGCCAAGTGCAGTAAAACCAAACCGCTAGTGCGGACTGCTCCGTATCCGCACGTGAAGCTTGATTAAGAGGTTGGCAATGAAGCTCCTTTGGGCTAACCTGGTCACGGCCACCAGGCACTGAGTACTCCGTACATGCTATCTGATGGGCTCTACGTTATGGTTGACCGTATAGTTACTTGTCCATAAAATAAAATAACAGCTGCGAACCATTACTGTGTCGTGATTTAATTGAAATCTCTATTGTCATCAAATGCCCCTCCTCCGTTTCCTGTCGCGCGAGCTGGTTCTTCCGAAACCGGCCTTTTCGTGATCTGCCGACGGAAGCCGGTCACGGGACCTGGGCGTCTCCACAGATAGTCGAGATAGCAACCCAACTGCGTTTGGATGAATCATCCATCACTGAGCTTGCACCGACTTCAAGCGTCTTTGGTTTCCATAAGTTTGTGGCCGTTCCCTTCCTATTGGAATCTTATCGGATTTCCTTCCACAGGTCGTCATCCTCAAGCATAAACATGGCAGCGTCATTACAGAATAGCAAGTTGGCCTTTATTGGTGGGGGCAACATGGCCTCTGCCATCATTGGAGGATTAGCCAGCCAGGGAATCAACAAACAGAACATTATTGTGTCTGAGCCTTGGGATGTCAACAGAGAGAAGATTGCGGCCACAGGTGTACGGACGACAACATCCAACATCGAGGCTGGCCAAGATGCCGACCTCATCATCATTGCTGTAAAGCCTCAAATCACCAAGACGGTATGCCAAGAGCTTGGCAGTTCTTGGTCTCACCGCACCACTTTGCCAATTGTTGTTAGCATTGCTGCCGGAATTACCCTTGGTAGCTTGAGAGACTGGCTAAAGACAATCGATGGTAAGACGGCGCCGATTGTTCGTGTGATGCCGAACACACCCGCCCTTGTTGGGGAAGGCGCTTCAGGGCTTTATGCAAGTGAGGACGTTAATGAGAGCGAGAAGCAGCTTGTTAATGCTTTGCTTGGGAGTGTAAGTAAGGCTACCGAGTGGGTGGATAAAGAAGAGTTGCTCGATGTTGTGACTGGATTGTCTGGTAAGCTGGCATCATGTACGCTTCTATAAAAAATCCAGCTAACTAGAGCCCAGGATCCGGCCCTGCGTACTTTTTCGCCATGGTGGAACATCTCATTGCTAGTGCAACTGCTTTGGGCCTCCCAAAGGAGCAAGCTACTAGACTGGCCAAGCAGACATGCTTGGGAGCAGGCCAGATGCTGGTCACGTCCTCGGACGAGCCAGCTCAGCTACGCAAAAACGTCACGAGCCCCAATGGGACTACTCACGCTGCTCTACAAACATTTGAGTCACTGGGGTTTGATGAAGTTGTTAACAAGGCTGTCAAGGCTGCGACTTCTAGAGCCGCCGAGTTGGGAAAATCATAAATGAAGCGATGGTTAGACAATAAAAAGTAATTTTGGTCAATTTTCTCAGAGTAACCGATTAAAAGAATAATTAAAAGAGAAAGTAAACCATACTTATTCACATCATATTTAAGAGAAAGAGATAGATAGAGAGCTTCAATGGGCTCCTTTTTCAGCCTTATCCTCTTGGCTTGAGGTTTGTATGGAGACGCGTCGGCCAACAACATCCTCGAAGTCAGCCATAACCAAATCTTGCTGCAATTACGTTTGTTAGAGAGACATTTACTTGGATATTCTTCAAAGGTGAATACAAAGGATTGACCTACCGGACCTAGGAAGTTTTTCCCGTAGAAAATCCAGTAAGCTGCAACAACAATGGCAAAGATGCCAATTACAACGCACACATAATCTACACAAGGGCCTGTTAGATATAGGTCACTGTGAGCATACGAATAAACTTACTCATATTATCCCCATTGACAGGAAGTGCCGTAGGAAAGCAGAAGAACTATGAAAAACGTAAGCCAGGCCATCGAGAACTTTAAAAGCATAATGGACTCACCACTGAGGTAACAACAACATAAATTGCAGCAACAATATTGATAATCAGACCAAATGTCCTTCCTAATTTGAAGGGAGTCTTGGATGTCTGGTAGAAGTCAAGCACCTTCCGCCCACGAATGAGTAGGACTATGATAGGGAAAGCATAAGAAATGTTCAAGAAGATGGTGCAGGACGCAACATAAGCGCTGAAAGCTACCGCCGGCCCAAGATATAACAGGCCGAAGAGGATATTGAAGACGAAGCAGAACATGATGGTCCGGACTGGCACATTCAGGCCTGATTGGATATGGGCAAAGTAGTTGTGAAAGACTATGCCACGATCACGAGCCATAGCAAAAAGCAATCTGCTCACGCTAGTGATGCTGGCGTTTGTGCCGTTGATAAAACAGATGCTAAGCATCAAACTGAGAATAGTGGCGGCAGCTCGGCTTTTTGTTGCCTGAAGGATGAGTTCAACGATAGGCATACCCGTTGGGGTAGAAAGGATGGTTTCGGGATCAACAAGACAGAAGAGAATGACAAGAATAAAGGCAAAGCCCCTAAAAATTTGAGTTGTTAACTATGCTCTACTTTTTGATCAATGAGGTGATATGGTACTGGACTTACGTTACACCGCCAATAACAATAGAGTATATCATGGCTCTTGGGGCGTCTCTGGATGGGTTTGGCATCTCTTCCGTCATGTGCAGTACAACGTCGAACGCAATAAGGGATAGCGCAGACTGTAATAGGCCTAAGATCCAGGCCATGCCATCAGACCAACCAGTTTCGTTGTTGAAGTCTGTGAAGACAAATTCCGCACTCGTCTTGTCTGACATGGATAGTAGGATGATGCTAATGATGACAACGCCAAAGAGTGACCAGTACACTATATATATCCAAGTGTTAGTTCCCGTATCGACATTGGTTTTTGAAACTCCCTTTTCGGATGACTTACAGGCAGCATCGTTCCATTTGCCTAATATCCTATTTCCCCAAATATTGGTAATTGTGGTGAAGACGAGGATTGCCACGTATATCCCATATGTCCTTGCCGCGGTGATTTGATAAGATCCATTCGAAGCCACCACTGCCGCAGCAGATATAAACAGGGCTACGTCCTCTCACATTAGCAGTGCCCATATAGACATCGATGTAAGTCGCAAATGGCAAAATTTCGATTCTTACCGCCAAAGTAGTCCTGTACTGTTACCACAACAAGCCAGCCCACTATGTTGGCCCATCCGACTACAAAACTCTACAGTAGGACCAATTGTCAGTATACAGGATGCAGCGTGACTGAATGGGAAGAGAGCTCTTGAAACTTACTATAGGTCTTCTCCATCTTTCTGTGCAGAGGGCATACACGAAATGGTACTGCCCTCCAGCGGTCGGCCAGATGGAACTGAGTTCTCCAAGACTTGCTGCCACACAAAAGCAGCATATAACACAGAAAATGAAACCGTACAATAGTGCCACAGAACTACCCGAAGGCAGGACAAGACCTATTGAACCGGCAAGCGCAATCCAAGTGCTTTATCCAAAGTCAGTTATCTTGCTTTCTATACCCAAGGAAGATGCAGAAGAGAATAACAACGTACTTCAGAATGGCAAAGGCCATGGCCATGGTTGACAGGGTTGACAACCGGGGCTGGAGAGCCCCGTCGCCTGATGCGGTATTCGACCCGAAGAGTGCCATGTTGAATAAACAAGACAAATGCGTTGATGAAGAGAAGAAAAAGAATAAACAATAGATGACTGGAAATTCGAGGCGGTGATGGGCCTGATTTGTATTCACCGACTACTTTCAGTTCTCGGTCAAGAAAGCGGGCTCTCAGGAAACCACGGAAAGGACATGATATCCGCGCCTCGTATGCTCCTATTCTATCAGAGGCTTTGGCGGACCATCATAGTTTGGCTAGCCGGGATATCTCGCATCAATGCCTTTTGATAATGATAGAGAAATGTTGAGGCTTGTTTGGTAACGGCTGGTGGCGATGAAGCCTCAAGTGTCTCGAACAGCTATACGTGCGAGGGAGAGTTTCCTAAATGGGTAATTTCTTGAGAAACCTACCACCCTGTTCCCCAGACCAGAACACACGATCCACTAAAAACGCGGGGTAGAAGAACGCTTATCTAGATAATTGCCCTGGTTAATCGATACTGACCGCAGCCTCCTTCTCATAATCCTTCCTAAAGAAGGCAAAATGAACGCGTAGACAGTCGGGGATGATGGTAAAGGTGGTTTATCGTTGCGGTCCGGGGAGCCTCAAACCAGTTGTGGGTATGGGAATAGATAGGCAGGGGAAGATCCGTACCGAACTTTCAGCTAATCTATAACAGGTGGAGTTGCGCGTGGAGCGCGGACCGTAACGTGGTTCTGCCTCCCGTTCTTTCGGTAACACGGTCTCACGCGGAGGTCTATTCCTGCACTTGTTGATGCGCGGAGAGCGCCACGGATAGGTCTGGAATACAGGGTTTCAAGTTGGCGTGTTGACTTGCTGTCTGAGTTTCTTTTCTTGAAGGAGAGAGATGACAGAAACGCTCGCGAGCGCATGCGGGCTGAGGGACACGCTTTACTTTTATAGATGCTAGTATTATTATACATACATAAGCAGCCACCCCGGACGCATATTTCAGGGGCCAGCTGAGATAAGAGCCGTTACTAGTTGCTATCAACCAACAATATGTTGCATCTAAGCTATTATGGGGTTGCTTTCGTATATTGGTAAACATTCGCAATGGGAATTCACATGTTGCTATCTTCAAAAACTTCTATACTTGGTGCCAAACTGATTCTTTGCCCGTGATTCAATATCTGGGGAAGTGGATCAGTAGATTGCTCCACTGACAACTTGTGGATTAATAACTGATAGCTTTTTCTTATATCGTAATTGGTTTCTTCGCTGATTTAAGTGTTTTGGAGCCGTGTGGACCGATGTTCCTTTTCTCCCACATTTGCACTGGTACGATCCTGTTGGCCCGCCTACTCTATCGGGCAATTTTGCGAGAAGGCAAAATATGATACGCAACACAGCACCACGACTTTTTGCCCCCTCCGGATTAAAGGGCGCCGATTCTCAGAATATTTCCGCTTGGAGCGAAATCCACTGTCGATTATACGGATTATATGACCTGATGTTGAATTTCCACGAACACCCACCAAGACCCCATCTCTCCTCAACAACAAACATATTAATAGTTGAAGCGCGCCGCGCCCTATGCTTTGTAGAGATGCGGATTCGCGGCATACTGTCCAATTCTCTCGCACCTTATCAGTTCTGTTTTAGCGACCGCGGTCTTCAATGACATCCAAGGACGGTTACTCATGGACGAAAACCCAAGGCCTTCGGGCCGGGGTTCCATCTATCGGTGTGATTGAGCCGCCATCAAATGTCAAGAGCGCCGACACCGTCTATGATGTTATTGTTGTGGGCGCAGGTTACTGTGGCCTTACAGCAGCTCGAGATGCCAGTTTAGCAGGTAATGTTTAATATATGCCGATGAGAGCTGTGTCCTGTTCCAACAGGATGGATAATGGAGGAGGCTGACCTTTTTCAATTAGGACTGAAAGTGCTGCTGCTAGAAGCGCGCGACAGAATTGGCGGTCGATCATGGTCATCAAACATCGATGGGTATCCGTACGAAATGGGTGGAACGTGGGTATTCTGGGGACAGGCCAATGTATGGCGCGAAATTGCAAGATACGGCATGCAAGACGAATTGGAGATATCTTACGATTTTTCCAGAGGAATCAATAGGTATTTATTATCAAGTCCACAAGGAGTACAGAGTTTCAGCCATGAAGAAGAGGTAATACAAAACTTTGTTTCACCCTTGACTTGCTACCAGCCTTCAATTTGTTGAAAGAAGCTGACCACATGCAGGACGCACTTATGCAATCTTCACTCGCCAAACTAGTAAATGTCGACGGATGCCTGGGCCGAAAGGTCGTGCCTTTTCCACACAGTGGCGTCCTTAGCCCAGAGGCCCGCAAGTACGATCACATGTCCGTCGCCGACCGACTTGCAGAAATTAAGAACGATCTTACCCCCAATGAGCGACTCTGCGCAGAGGCATTCGTGCTTCTGTGCAGTGGAGGCACTCTTGAGACGACGAGCTTCTATGAATTCCTCCATTGGTGGGCACTGAGTGGCTACTCCTACGAGGGCTGCATTGACTATCTTGTCAAATATAAATTCCGTGGCGGCCAGTCGTCATTTGCGATCCGCTTCTTCCGCGAGGCCCTAGCTTCCGGGAATTTGACTTATGCCTTCAACAGCCCGGTTGCCACCATACAGCACGGAGGCAGTGGTGTCCAGATTACAACGCGCTCTGGCAAGACTTTCCAGGGTGCCAAGATGATCTGCGCTATTCCTTTGAACGTCTTGAACGACGTTGCGTTCGATCCGCCCTTGGCCCCGGGGAGGAAAGCAGCCGCCACTACCGGTCATGTCAACCAGTGTGTCAAGGTTCATGCTGAAATTAGCGACCGAGATCTTCGCTCGTTCACGGGCATCAGCTATCCTCACAATGGGCTCATCTACGGCTTTGGTGATGGAACGACACCGGCTGGCAATACGCATGTGGTGGCATTCGGCGGGCAGCATAACCACTTCCACCCAGAAGAAAATGTCGAACATACAAAGGCGGCATTCCAAGGATTCGCGCCCATGAACATCGAGAGGCTGGTGAGTAGAAATCCTGGGCATCTGTAGAAAACATCGAACACCGAACTTATGTGATCAAATTAGGTATTCCACAACTGGTCCAAGGATGAATTCGCAAAAGGAGCTTGGTAAGTCCAAGGATAATGTTTCCCCTTTTCTGTGAGTTTGAGTCCAGGCCATGGCTAATAGATTGGCTCTTCACTGTAGGTTTTTCCCAGCACCAGGCTTGATATCCACACACTTGAAGGATATGAGGGCGAGAGAGCGTAATATTGTGTTCGCATGTTCCGACTGGGCATTGGGGTGGCGCAGCTTCATTGATGGCGCCATTGAAGAGGGAGCCCGAGCTGCTATCACTGTACGAGCTGATTTCGCTGGTCGATCCAAGCTGTGACAGGATAATGGTTACGATGGATATATAGAAACAAAGGAGAAAAAAAAAAAGAGACATCTGCATATAGCGGTATGAATAATAGGCCCATTCACAGCGTCAACTATCCTCACATAATCAGGATTGGCCGCTGCCGGGTTACTACTTCGGTCCATCTCTGAGTATCCTGGTTCGCCCATATGTGTTGAAGGCTTTGAACTGCGATGGGAATTGTGCCAAACTCCGTGCAGCTGTAGAGGCTTTGTAGTCGATGGGAAAAGAAGGCTCGGTGTTCGGGCAATATGCTCTCAGCGGCAGCCACAAAGTACGTCCAGACGAGAGCGTGGCAGCCATCAACGCTTGGCTCCAAATCGAGGACCGTCTCCCGAAGCCGCTCCACCGATTGGATGGACTCTTCTTTGGATATGAGGCGCAGCGCCCGATTTCGGTATAAATCACAAGCCTGCCGAATAGCCTCCTTCATTACAGCGACATTGGCATACTGTTCAGGGTCTTGACTAAGCGACGGATACGAAGACATAAAGTCCAGGTAGTAGTCGGGGCGTTTCGCTAAGGTCTGAAGCCCTTTGGTTTCACTAGATAGCGGAAATCCAAAGAGTTCGAACCTGGATGATTTGCTACGTTAGCAAGCTGAATATTTGTGTGCACATCAATCATATTTAGGTAGCTTACATTCGCGTTTGTTCTCTAATGAACCCCCTTGTCGTCATTGATAGAGATTGCACAGAGTCGGATGATTGTGCCAAATTCGAGAGAATCTCGAGCAGATGAACATAATTATTCGCGCCAGTGATCGTCTCCCCCACTAGCAGAACCAGGATCGTTGCCCAGGTCGATAGACTGAACAATCTCCTTGGCTCTAGCTGAAGCGAGTCGCGAAATAGTTTTGATAGAATGGCATGCTGGCCAACTTCGGCCGCCATTCGCATGTGCGGCGCCTTCTGCGACAGGTGGAAAGCTGCAATAACGGATATTGCCTGCCCGACAAGTTCGTCTTCACATGCCAGAGGAAGGAGGATGTTGCGATAACCATTGCCATTAAAGTCAAAGACTACCATTTTCGGCGCGATGAACTCCGAAACTGCAGTTCGAGTGATGCATGGTTAGCAGCGGCTATAATGTTTATATACAAGGGTCAGAGGGAGAAGTTCTTACAATGATTGAAGAATAATCTGGCTTGGGGAGATAAAGATTGAATAGCAGGTCGCGGACGAGAGAGTTGTATCTCTCTGGATACAAATTCGTCCACATCATCAGGTAAATTCTCGACTGGAGAATCTGTATCAGACGTAGGTGCATCTGAGCGCATAGGACCAACGACAGAGCGCTCCTTTGGCGAGGTGGCAGAACCTCGGCGAGAAGACAGCCTCGCCGCATCTGGCGATGATCCCGGCTGCTTGCTGGTTACGGTGACCCATCGGTATCGATTTGGCGCTCGTAGCGCAACTTTGACTTCATCTCCAGCAGTGCGATTTGCAGATTGTGAGGGGCGCGGCGAGCTGCTGTACTTCATGTGGGAGCTGAACCGACACTCGATGCCCTGCCCGGAGCATTTGATCCCCTTCTTGCAGCATTTGAAGCATTCGGGCTCTGTTTTATCGCAGCGCACTCGGCGCGTGCGACACTCGAGACAGCCTGGTCCAGAGTTAAAATTCACGCACGAGGCATGGGAGAGAAGGAAAAGACAGAGATCGTCGCGTACCGTTGTTTCTCTTTGCCAGCGACATGGCGACGCAGCTTGAGGTTGAATGTGTTTTGCCACTGGAGCTTGCCGGGAACAAAGGGAAATGCTATCAAAGAAAAAAAGCACCACACAGTAGCTCCGGTGTGTGATAAGAACGGAGGGGCTGTTTGGTGCAACTTAATTAACGGCGATGACAGGACAGGGCACTTTGACAAGGGGCGAATTTGGCCATTGATAGGGAGAGCCAAGAAAATACGGAGAACGAAGCACGGAATACGGCGTCGAAGATGGAGGAATGCGGAGGCGCCTTTGCTATGTGGGGAGAGCCGCGAGGTCCGATGGTGGTACTACTAGTCCCAAAGGAAAATGAAGGTTAAGATTCGGCTCTTCTTGTCCGCGGCAATATAGATAAGAACGCTGGCGCATCGGCAATAAAAAGAGTTGGAATCAAGTTCTCCGTACTACGTACTAGGTAGTACTTGCACTGCTACCCTTAAGGGGCTATGGTTTATTAGTTCGAGTATCATCGTCTCTGCGATCCTTTTCGTGCTTTGGTGCTGTGTCGCGTCGTAGTTGGCACCGTCGCGTCTTCTTTAAGTGCTTCATGCATGCGTTAGACAACAGCCTCGCTGTCACACATCGAATTTTGCTGCCACCTCATGCATCTGACAGCAGGTCGCAGCGTGACTTGAATGCTGCGAGTTTACGGATATGCGGATATTGCTACTCAGACAAGTTGAACTAAATGCCGAATTGGATGTCAAAGTCTAGTGCTTACACGACACACATCCCTGACAGCTGAAAGAAGCGTGCCTCCCTATTTTGCGGAGAATCAGCACTGTATGGTATCGGCGTACGAATGGCGGAGGGAGCACTTTGTGACTGACAAGGAATCTTCTACGAAGTTGCCATCTTCACTTGTAGCCAAAGACAGGATAAGTGTATCCGGTATATGTCATGTATTCATTGAACGCGCTACAGGTATTCCACTGAGCAGAGGGCCGCTGCGACATCACGGGCCCCATTCATGTTGTATCCGCATTGATAATAGGACCTAGCCACGAACTGTAATTGTCAGCACTGGTACAATTGTTGCCATAACGCAAAACGCGCAGTAATGGATGAAAACCGCCAGATGTCACGTCGAAACCCGTACCGTTCTCGTACATAAAAATGGGCCATTCCAAGGCAAATCCACTGGCAATGTTGGGATAGGGCCAATCTACAACAGATCGGAGATCTATCCCAGGAAAGATGCCGCCAATGGCGCACTGTGATAATGCCCCGTAATATGGGACGCCAAGGAAGCTGTCTAGTAATGCTTGGTCCACATCCAAGACGTCAAACTTGACGAACGGATCGACACCCTAGAATGTTGGCACAAAACTGGGGTTGACAGGCATTGCATCTAGTCGTACGAGATTGGTGGGCTGTACTACGACAAAGCCGATGGTGATTGGCACATTGAAGTCATCTGGTGTGGAATCGTCGCAGCTCAAGATATTATAGTTGTCAATGTTGACTTTTTGGTTTCGTTATATCTGGTCCTACAAAAGGCCCATCATTTCCTACCCATGCTGTCGTATTGCGGGAAATGTAGACAGCATCATTTCTGCTATACAGCACTTCAAGGATAGCTGCTGCTGTCGGTCGCAATCTTAACGTGACTCGACTAACGAGTTCCTACTTTTGGCTATCTGTTGGGATTGGTTATATCTAACGAACCGGATGCTGAACGGGTCCGTTGATTCGGTCGGGGCACAAGCCTTAACCGGCCAGGCATTTTGACGCCGCTGATTTTGAACAAATCAGATCTTTGAGATGCATCGCCTGTTAGAGTCAGATATGTTCCGTAGAACAATTTGGCGTTATTGAATGACTTGCGTACTTATTCCCCCATCTAGCTGCTGGGGAAACCGAGGTGCTGCATTGGTGGTAGAGAGCTGATCAAACTCCACATTGTACACATATGGAATTAAGTAACGTTTTCAGCTGTACTCTGGCTCTATTATAAGAAACCATATCTTAAAACTCGTGGTCTTGATACAATTGTATCAACTAAGCCGAAAATAATGACCCTTGATATGGTAGCCTTGAACCGCATTTGGGCCGGGGAACTCGCGGTATCTTCCACCCTCAAATGCCTCCTGATGGAGCATGGAGTACAGGCCGGAGTCGAATATATCTTCACACCGTTGGGATGCGATCACATAATATGCAGGGTTGATGCAAGACCATCATCATCCTGGAGTACCGTTAGTAACTGGAATTGGCCTCATATAGCAAGATGGTGATGGGATCTTGTTCCGCTAAATGGCCAATTTTCTACTCAAACCTATCCAACGGTGAATAACGCAAGGTTTAATACAGACCCCCGTATTTGTGTCATACTTATATAGACCGTGCATATTATGTTTGTAGCACAATGCGCATATCCTCACCGAAAGTAAGCGGCAGTTTGGCAATTAATAGCCAGGGATATGGCATGTTGCTTTCGATTCATGCTATCAAATACAGGATACTTGTGTGGCGTCAGCTTAAAAATTTTCAAACGAGTGAGCTTTATGGTAATGTTGCTCTAACTGTAGTTGAAAGGCGAAACACTGTAGGTTACATATGATAGCGTTGGCGAATCCGAAGAATATTTATGGCACGGGAACATTAGCTAAACTTGATTCCAGAGCATTACCAAAAGTATTCCAAATCGGAATCCAATGCCGATATTGCGAATTGATGTCGACTAAAACATCAATCAAATACATTCTCCAAATGGGTGAAATGCTGACGGGAGTTCTATCAGCTGGGGACATTGGTCATAAATTGTTGATGAATATGAGAGAGTGGAACTAGCTTCAAGTAAGCTCGTATATCTAGTATCTAATTAGCCGTAGCTATGCACTTGGCGACAGTTAAAGCTTTGGTGAACAGTAAAAAGGTTGGCTAGAAGTAGGGATTTAAACCGGATTCACCATAGAAGCTCTTTTAGCACGGAATTCAGATAGTTACATGTATGTTGTCCCCGTGAGAATTAACAGCGTATTTTATTACTGGTGCGGGAGAGAATCGGATCTAATAAGCACCGAAATCCGATGTAAGGTTTCTAAAACTACGTAAATTAGGATGCGGAGAAGTAATTGCATTCACTACACCACTTTCTACTTTCTCTTGTTGAATCTTCTGAGGGGAGAATACGGTGGTCTTGACGGTCACTCTCATCTTTCGTCACAGCAATAGCAAACCGAATATTGAAATATCACCAGATTAGCGCAATACTGGAATACGCTCTGTCTATCGTGACAAAGTCAAATATAACGATACAACTTGATGTAAAATGAGCTCAGAGACGGCTTTGGCTCATTGGATACGTTCCACCTATGTCAATGATCTCCCAGAAGAGATTGGCCCTTTTCGTCATCTTCTAGAAGAGTATAGTAAAGTGCCTCCCGGGGATGTGGACAATCTCCTCCTTAATACGGTAAGCAGTGTCTTCATATTTTTTTTCCTACTGCCCTAACGCTTTAAAACTTATCGCTCATATGGTCTACGCAGCGTAAAAAGCTCTGGGAGGTGGCCATGTACCCATGCATTGGCCGATGGGGTTTTCTCAATTTAGGCGGCATGAGAAACCGTCATTTTATTGCAGCAGTTGAGAGATTAAAGAACCCTATCGATTCCAATACCGAGTCGGACTCCCCGGATACTCTCCTTGATATCGGATGCTGTGTTGGCCAGATATTACGAAAGCTAGTACACGACGGAATTGAACCAACACGCTTGTTTGGTACAGATCTACACAGCGAGTTTATATCGATTGGCACAGAATTATTCCAAGATACAGGATGCGGCCTGACTTTTGCGGCAGGTGACATGCTTGATCCCGATGACAAGGCTTTGGAAATTTTAGACGGTAAGATTAAGCTTGTTCATGCGGCGAACTTTTTCCACTTATTTGCATGGGAGCAACAAGTGAAAATAGGAATGCGAATAACTCGCTTTTTGCGTCCAGGAACCACGGACACGATAATTTTCGGCAGGCAAATAGGGACTCACAGACCTGGAGAGAGGCATAGTGCAAGAAAACTGTTCCTACATAATCAAGATAGTTTGCAGAAATTGTGAGATGAAGTCGGTGTGACAACAGGAACCCGATGGTCCGTGCAAATGGACATCAATGAAGAGAGAACAGTAGATATTCCCGGGTTTGAGGGGGATGATAAGTACGTCCATTTCGGTATTTATCAGCTTCCACTGAAGAAGGAAGAGTTGGTTCTTGAAACGGGGCCAATTCTTTAATATGAGGGCAAAAGAATTTATGGAATCATCTGTCAATTTATTCTATCTGCCATAGCCCATCTGCCAGCCTAATTGTGTCGGCAGATAGAAATGAAACTGGTAAATATTGGAGCGGTGAAATATAATCAAATTATAGATGGGATATGCTGAGAGAAATAAAGCCAGCAAGGAAATCGGCAACGCGAGCTGGTTCTGATAGTCTTCAGTGCTTTGGTAATGAAACCTGACTGCTTGTGTTGAGCGACGCGTTTACATACGGGATACGGAACATGATACGGAGTTCTCCGTAAGGCGATACATCAACTGACAATAGATATGTGAACATCTGGCTACTAGTGTTGACATAGAGTCCTGTTTAGCGTACATTCATGCGTATGACTCCTCCTTTCTTTATGGCGCTGCTTACATGAAAGATTTCCATACAATTCGACGCAAGTTCTGCGAAGTCTAACATTGCCATCTTCTTGGTGAACAGGATTGAGTAATTTAGCGCTTGAGGCAGATCGCCCCGGTCGTACGCCCTTTGCCTTTGGTAGCTCCGCATAGGGCGTTCCATGACATGAAGAATACCTATTGAAGGCAACTGATCCAGTTAGCGCACTGAGTGATATGTAACTCGCGCAGCGATGCATTATCCGATTTTAGCCGCTCTGGAATGGTCGTGATCAAACATATATTTATCTATATATTTATCTACCCTTAGCATTATCATTTTCTTGTTGAAAGTGCAACATAGCTATCAATCAGGCCTTCTCTCCTAGTGCAACTTGTAATCCCAACGAAATTTTCTCTTACGATCTGAGTAACCATGAAGACAGTCGGAATAATTGGTGGCAGCACTGATCTCGCCACGGCAGAATATTATAAGCTAATCAACGCGCATATCCGCGCCAAGCTTGGGGGGTTTCATACTGGCGAGATTATCATTAATTCTATGAATTTTGAACGCAGCGCTCATTTTGTGAACAATAATCTTTGGGAAGAAGGAGCGGAATACTTGCACGGAAAGGCTCTGAGCTTGGAGAGGGCTGGAGCTGATTTTATCATTTGTGTTTCTAATACTTGGCATCGAGTTTCCGAAACATTTATGAAGGGCGTCAAGATTCCCCTCTATCATATTGTTGACCCAACAGCTCAGGCGATACTGGATATGAAATTACATACTGTTGCCCTGCTGGGCACCAAGGCTACCATGTCATCGACTTACCTACCAAATGAATTCTCAAGCCGCTTCGGAATAAAAATTATCGCACCAACGGACGAAGAGCAAAGCTACGTTGACGACGTGATCAACGAGTTGGCAAAGTCTCAATTTACCGAGGAATCCAGGCAAGGCTACCTCAGCATTGTTGATCAACTGGTTTCTCGAGGAGCACAGGGCGTGATTTTAGGATGTACAGAGATTCCATTACTTATTGAACAAAAAGATCGACCAGATATCCCGATGTTTAATACTTTGGAACTGCATGCCCGCGCAGCTGCGGAAAAAGCGTTATCAGACTAGCGCGAAGGTTGTTGAACTGGGATCTTGGAGAATGCTACCACTGCCGCTAATGTTTCAATGAAGCTTCAAGTCAGACGGAAGCGTACGAATGTTTGGATTCTGGAGAGCCAGGGAACGAACGTGTTTTGCAGGCGTCAAGAGTTTAGTTCTCCATGCAGCGACGCAATTGTGTATCATAAGAATAACAATAAATGTACATGTAAATCATAGCCCTTAAATACAGCCATGACATCACTGCTCTATTATGAGATGGATAACATAGATGGCCAATTATTCTTTTTGCATCAGCCCATTGGCGGTGTCTTCGAATAATTACTCATGGAATAACCCGGGTCGCCAAGTTAATATCACGGCATAAGATGAAGCGATGACCGAAAATCCCGACTTGGTTAACGTAGCGAAGCCGGAAACAAAAAGGGCTTTACTAATTCGGCGTTCGCTGCATCTGGCTGCATTCGTTCCTTACCGCGGCGTTGTATGTGATTGGCCACGATACCTCAACGATCGGCAATCATAATAGTCCTCTGATCCAATAATCATAACTATTGACATTAATTTCTACTTATATAGAGGATGTATATTGTGCTACAGTATTTTAGATAAACCATCAACTCTCTATCATTTGGAGGCGAAACCAATCAGAAGTTACGGCAAATATGACTAGTGCGTCCATTATTCTATTCCAAAGATTTAGAGAACTGATAATATATAGTCAAAAGTACCCCTGATGGTGGTGATGCAGCATTTAAACATGCAGCATATATCATTAAGAAATACCGACCTGACATGACATTTTTCCGTGACACATATCGTCAATTGCATCGCATGCCGGAGCTGTCGGGGCAGGAAGAAGAGACAGCTCGCCTTATCACAGGTTATCTCAGCTCCCTAGCTGGCCTCGAAATCTTCACAAAGATTGGTGGTCATGGAATTGCTGGAGTCCTTGCTAACGGAGAGGGCCCTACAATACTTTTGCGTGCTGATATGGACGGATTGCCATTACTAGAGAAGACAGAGCTCCCTTATGCAAGCAAGAGAACACAGATAGACAAGAGTGGCATTGAGAAGCCCGTAATGCATGCTTGCGGACATGATACTCATGTCGCGTCTATGATGGCAGTGGTTGAGCTTCTGTTGAGCGCTCGTTCTCATTGGAAAGGAACTCTGATATGCCTTTTCCAGCCAGCAGAAGAACACCTGAACGGCGCCAAAGCGATGATAGATGATGGACTCTATGATAAGATCCCCCATCCCGACACTGTCCTAGTGCAGCACGTCGATAACTCTCGGTGCGGGACAATCAGACTGAGAAGTGGTCCGACTATGACAGCGAGCGTCTCGCTGCAGATTCGAATATTCGGACGCGGCGGACATGGTTCAGCTCCCCAGGAATGCATTGATCCCATCATCGTTGGGTCTTCAATTGTGGTCCAGTTGCAGACTATAGTCAGCCGTGAGATTGATCCCGGGCAGTTGGCGGTTGTGACCTGCGGAAGCATACACGCTGGAGATGCTCCAAATATTATACCAGACTTTCTGGATCTGAAAATTAATATTAGGGCACTCACTGACGCTGTTCGAAGTCAAATTCTGGCTTCCGTGAAGAGAATTGTTGAGTCTACATGTAAAGCCGGTGGTTGTGATCGCGAGCCGCTGATTGAGACTATATCATCTACTCCTGCAACTATAAACGACGAAAGCACGGTTCAAACTCTCAGAAAGTGTTTCACATCTTACTTTGGGTCGGCTCTTGAAGATATGGACGTGACGACTGCCAGTGAAGATGTGTCGATCTTAGCGACGACGGTTGGAGCTCGCTTGGTTATATGGTTCTTCGGCTCAACAGATCCCAAACAATGGGATAAAGCTCTACGGAACGGGACGTTGAATCGGATTCCTTACAATCACTCACCACTCTTTGCTCCTATGGTTGAGAGTTTAGACACAGCTGTGGATGCGATGTCACTAGCGGCTCTAACACTCTTCAATCCCGCGACAGAAGTGGTTTAAACGATATATTTTGCTGGCCTAGACTATCGTGGTTTATATGCTAGTTTAAATGTCTGACTGAATTCATGTACCCGCTATTTCCGTATCTTACGGTCACGCATTTCTCAAGCAGCATTTCTTAAACTCATAAATTCAGGGCCGAGGGCTTCGTAAATATGTGGTTGCAGATTGAAAATCTGATCTGGACCTTTCCAAAATACTGAATCAACTCTAAGAAGAGCTAGCCGAAGGACTGGCAATTGCTTTGATCTTATTCTCAGCGCCTCGCGAGTGTCTTGAATCTTTTGCATTCTCTCCTTGGCCTCCTCCGAGGAGCTTGATATTACAAGCATATGCAACATTAGATTGACAAATGAGGAAAATGCCAATGGCGCCCAAACTGGCCAAAACTGAGAGGGTACATCCTGTTTAAGTTTGTAAATAAAAAATAAAGCATCGGACAGACACTGCTCAGCTTCGTGCCGTGTGCGTTGCATATCAGCTTGTTTTGAAGTGTGATTCAAGTGTTCACTTGTGGCATGGCATCTCAAAAGCGCGCGGCAGATATTGATGTGCGTATAGTGGTATCCCAACAAGTTAATGATCGAAGCGGGTGTGCTATCGACTGCCGAGCTAGTTGTGTCGTTATACCAAGTTGAGAGCTTTTCTCGGATCTTTGTGGTAATACTACGTGTCTCAGAGATATTCGAGGATAGTCGTGATATGGCTCGTAAACTGCTATGGAATCACAATTTTTAGTAGTTGTCAGAATTAGCTGTAGCAAATAGAGACATACTGTAATTCTGAGAGCACTTCCCGTAAAATGGATGCCAGTTCCGCGTGGCAGAGGAAATCCCTCCACTTCGCTTCCTCTAGGCCAGCGCCATACTCGTCTTCAACAGAAAGAGAGGTAACGAGCCAATTCTCTTCACTTAACATGGGGGGCCTTCCAAGACTAGAAGCCATCCAAGTATCAATCATAAAAATCATAAAAGCTATCCTACGCCGCTGTGCCACTTGCCACTGAGGAATTGACCATTCAGCGGGATCCATATGGAATCCCAGCGCATGAGCTGCGGAGATAACCATACCCAATAATGTCCACTTAAAAGATGAATCTGATATAAGATGGTGCGTAGTAGGATGAGCGAGTAGCAATACGAAAGCTTGAACAACTGGAAGAGTTGGGCCATATATCTCAAAAGCCAAAGCTTTGAGCGAGATCTGCAGTAAGGCCGAGTATGGTAATGGATCATATGCCAAGTCCAGCGTTAGTACATCATCAAACTGCATAAAAGGTTGCGCAATGGCGTAGATGGCTGCTAATAAATATGTGGGCGATGATGTGGGTGAAGGACGAGACTGAGTTGAAAATATGGGATATTGTGGTGCTATGAAGCGTTCATAGAGGCGTATCAAACGGACGCCGATGTCTATTGGGACAATTGATTCCAATTCTTCCCTTGATTTCGCTTCCTCAATCTCCGGTGCTAGACCAGCCTCTTCGCGACTCTGTGCATACAGCGATTGTGAAGTGAGCATAAAATGGGCAGGAAGGCGACCAAGATGAACGGACTGTAAGGTGAGCTTCTTAAAACGCAAGCGATTAGACGCATCCCGTAGGTAATGCCCAAAGAGGCAAGGCGAAAATTCTCCCGTTGTGCCAACAAACTGAGGGGTGCTGTTGATATCGTCGTTATCGAGCGAAATTTCGGAAAGCTCGCCTTGGTGAGGTCTGACATCCTCTCGCGGTCCCAAGCCGCCTAGAAAGTCAGCCGTGAGGCCCGGCTGGAAATGAGAAAAATCTGCATCAATCTGCTCCCAGGATAGAAGGCCCATTTCAGAAGGAATCTCATAGGATAGCTGTCCAGAAGGCGAATTCAGCACAGGATCTATCGATGGACTGCCTGGGGATGTATTTTCGAGTAAGATTTGTTCAGGCAACGAAACTGGTGAAACTTCTTGCTCCTTTGAAGGTGGTTTAAGAGATGTTGATATTGCTACATCTTGGGCAAGAGACCTAGCATTGGCAGACAACCTGTGCATCGACGTTGTTTCGACGAATGTGCAAAGGCGAGAGTGCAGTAAGCACATGCGGCATGGAGGGCCGCCCTCTATTCGACAGGCTGATTTTCGAGCTCGACAAAAGTCACATGGGCGTTGCCGCTTGCTCATATATCGCCGATTGCCAGTTGACATATGCGAACTGGTTTCACGCATCATAGAATCAAAGCTTCAATGTTCTGCAAGGGAGATGAAACAAAACTCATTGTACGTTACGTAGAGTTGCTTAGATGTCGAACAAGTATAACTGGTGATTATTAATCGGCGTTAATCCTAAAAGATTAGAGTGGAGAGATTGGTAAGATTGCCTGGTAAGCTCGGATGCCGCCAATCAGAATCGACGCCGTCTCGTAAATACTATTGTATCTGCCCACACAGCCACCAAGCCTCTGATGCCTCCTAAGCATAATAAATAAAGAAGGGTGCGTGGATTATTGAAAGAATAATCAAGACCAATTGTAACCGGGCTGCTGTCCCTGATGAAAAATTGAGTAGTTGGCCAATATTAAAATACAATATGTCTGATAATGCGTGGGAATTAGACGAGAACAAAAGTGGTCTCGTCTCAATTGGCAGCCACCGGCTACAGTTAAACGTCTCTGGCCCTCCTAGAAAGGCGAATGAACCAGTAGCCATCATTATGGCAGGGCTTACAAGCAGTGTGCTTGAATGGCCTGCTACCACACGGCTACTGAGCAGATTTGTGCGGACATTCTCTTACGAGCGATCGGGATTTGGTGCTAGCGACAACCCACCGCCAGGTGTACAACCTACGTCTACGAGAATGGCAGTTGAGTTATATCTTCTACTCAAAGCAGCCGATATCAAACCGCCATATATTATAATTGCACATTCCTATGCGGGGATTACGTCCCGCGAGTTTATTCACCTACACCGAGACAACCTGGGCGATATTGCTGGCGTCGTATTCGTCGACGCGAACACCGAAGAGTCACCAGCGACATACCCTGATGCAAACGCCTCTGCAGTACTTGGTGATCTTGATGCGCTACGCATCCGATCAGAAAATTGCCATAAGCTATCGAGTGCAGAGTGGCAAGCTTTACTGGATGAAGAGGCCAGTACTAAGCATCAGCAAACTGCTGATGCCGAAGTAAGCTTCTACAAGGCCAGCGGCCCAGTTTTGCGGGAGAGGGGACAACTTCAAGTTGGCCGACTACCATTATTAGGAGATTGCCCAGTGAGCATCCTTCAAGCCAACTATGCGCAGGACTTGCAGAAAATCTACGATGCCGGTGTAGCTGCTGGCAATGGGACGGAGACACAACGAGATCTGATGCGTAGACTAATTGCGGAGACCAATGAGACTGAGGCCCTTGCACAGAAAGAGATGTTGAGATTGTCTACACGCACTCGTTTCACTTTTATTCCAGATACAGGTCACAGCATCCATATGGAGAGGCCAGACGCTATTGCGGAGCACGTCCTTTGGGTGCTGGATCAGTTGAAAAAGTTTTCAGTTTAAAAATTTGAATAAAGTTCAATGATGAACGAGCGACGTGTCTTTTCTGTCTTCTGGGAAACTGGACTGCAGTCATACCGGGCTCATTTCTAAGGAACCATTATTCAGTCGTAGGTGTGAGCATATCAGACCTTCTCTTCATCGTTAACATTGGCCTGTTTCTTGAACTTGTCGAACCCTCCTGCTTCTTTCACGCGGGCCACCTTCTCATCAAAGGTGCTCACGGCACTCACATTTCACCATGCGGTATGTCCTCTTAAAAAGCACATCAATCTCTTCAAGCCACTTTTTCACCGTTTCCGGGTACATGAGATAGATGTGGAATACAATGGCGATGCAGAAAGTACCGAAGATCATGTATGCTTTCCACTGAATCTTCGTGAAAGCCAGAGGGCACGAAAAAGCTAAAGCTAGGTTGAAACTACCGCAAGCGTTAGCACCGCAATAACGGAAAATGTTTCAATCTTTGTGTAGACTTACGCCCGGTTTCCTGAGGCTGCCAAACCAACACCCATGGCGCGATATTTCAAGGGGAAAACTTCTCCGCAGTAAATCCACGCTCCTGGGGCTCATGTAACTCCTAAATGAAGCATTAGTCAACGCATATGTGACGATAAATATTCCCCATGGAAATTTATCTTCCCATCTATAATCCACGTTAGTTACGCCGTTAATGAACAATGGGTGAAAAACAATCATAACTCACAAGCTCCAACAAAGATATAGCAAAGTGCAATAACAGCTTTGACAAGAGGATCGCTAATCCGCCATCTCAGAATGGCGTTGCCCATACCACTGATTAGTAAAGGATACAAGTTGCAGAAATACCTCGGCGCTCACCATCTACACTATCCACATCATGTCCATAGACGGCAATAACAGCGCCAACAATGAAGTGGATAGCACCATACATAATTGCTCCAATAATAAGCAACCATCGGCAGCCCATACGATCAATCACAAAGAGGAATCCTCCAGTAGTGACGAGGAAAATAACATATTGGATGATTGAAGATGTGAGCGCGGTATTTGCAGACTTCCTCCCTAGTTAATAAGAATACTCATTGTAAGATATGGCATTAGTTCAGCACTCACCGTGCCCGCAATACTAAAGATATGGACAAGATAATAGAGCATTACGTTGCCACTAAGAAGCTGCTGCCACATCGGAGCACTGGCGCTGACAAATGCGCGTTTCCAGATTCTTGGGGCGAATAATACCAAATAGCCGATTTCCTTTGACTCAGCATCGATTCGTGCGTTTCCCTTACTTCTTCTAGCTCGGCTAGAACCACAATATTGCCTCGGTCATCTGGCGTGAAAGTTGGCAAGGACTTCGTGACATTCTTCCCAGCGATCCTTGGAGGCAAGCTATCGTGGAGATTCCGGAAAGGAAAAAAGTGAAGCGAATAGTACCGCTCCAGGAGCGGCCTGCAGACCCCACACAATTCGGAATGCCGCTGGCTGGTGGATAGAAACAGAGCAGCCATAAGAAATAGGCTACATGATAAAAATACCTGGCCGTTTATTCAGCATTTTTCCATAAGAAGAGCAATGGATCATTCTTACCCTAATCAATTGACCATCGTTGGGATACCAAAAATCCGGCCACGAGTATGTGAAGGGGCTAGTTCCGAAAGATGGACGATGCCATTGAGAGCTGGTTACACCGATTGCAAGCCCACTGACTATACGACCCACGACTAGATGAATGACATTTTTGGCAGAGCACTGTAGCGCAGCACCAATAATCAAGTGCGCGGAAGCGATTTGAATGGCTATTCGGCGACTTACGCAGTCGGCGGGCCATCTAGCTAGAAGGGAGCCAACGGGAGACCCAGCAGACATGGACGCAGTGATGCCACCTTGCTTAGCCGAGCCTGGATGGTTGAAATACTCAAAGTATTGATCGGAGCCTATCCACGCACTCATGGAGCTGATTTCGAAGCCGAAGATCATGTCACCAGTTGTTCCAAACGCAGCAATTACTGCAGCGAGCCATTTCAGTATTATGACCTCCATTCTTGTGGTCCTCATAAGATTTGGCGAGCGATACTTAGAGGAGTAAAGCCTACCGTATATGTTCCAACAAGACTCGTCACCTAACCTATTTGAAGTAGCCCAAGATGCGCGCTGTTCTATTATAAATTGATACTTCCTGGAGTTTCTTACGGGCTTGAGCATGGGAAGAGGAAAAATGGATAACCCAAGTTACGCATCAATTTTGTTACCAGCGTATATACATATAGAGTTTATCACTCCTCATGTGATCCCCAAGCTTCTTGTAATGATTGTATGCCTTGAGAAGTCGTCAACGTTGTAACCTGTTCGATTCGCCGTAGCATCTGGACTAGTGCAGTCTGCTGTCTCGGCTTCTTCAAGCTTTGGCCACCTGTGCCATTAATGTTAGATATGTAGGTTATGTTAAGATGCTATATTGCTTACAGACGACTAATGGCTGTATGGCATTAACAAGGGCGCCAGGGTATCTGTCACCAAGGGCCTGCGTCATGCCGCATAATTGAATCGTGTGCTGTAGTATTTCGCCCTTCCATACCGTTAATAAAATCCTTAGGCAAATTAATTAATGGAAATAAAATTAGATCCACCATACTTCAATAGATCTGGCAAACTGTAGAAATCCTATGCCATTCGGGCGATGTGGATTATGGAGAGCGAGAAGAACCTTTACCAAGTGATAGAACTGCATTGCAATGACTAAAATGTCAGCTCGGAAAATCTCAGTACAAATGATACAACTCACTATGCCATGTACACAGATACAATATTTCTGGAAATGCTTCACCTTTTTCTACGACATATACAGGATCAAATGACTCTGGCAGCGAATCCCTCCATGCGTTTGCTTCACTCTGCAGCTCATCCCAACTGTTTTTGTCTTCGCCATAGCTTTCATGGTAACTAGAAAAGCAATAGTCTATAACTTCAGCGGTCAGCATAGTCATCTTCTCTGTCTTCACGTAATCGGTGTCCCCTCCCCATGTAATATCGACTTTCCAATTGCGAGGACCAATCGTAGTTGGCTTGCCTGTTGCAAGCGCAACCATAATCTCTTCCCGAAAATACGTCCAGAATGCAGTTCTTTTAAGAGCACGATAGCCAATATTCTTTCGATTATGGGTAAATAAGGATGAACACCCCCGTAAGTGTCGCTGATGATCTGTTTCATAGCTCATCATCTCGTACATTCGAAGGATAACAGTAGATATTGGCAATACATTGTCAAGAGTAGTAGAAGGATCGGCTAACGCTGGGATAAGGCCTTGGACACATAGGTCATGGTAATGAATGGCACAGAGCTCATCGCAGGATCCGTCTAGTCGAGTTAGGTGGCATGCTGAAAAAGCAAGCACAGCATGTAGTAAGATAGGACAGCTCATCGCAAGATAAGGAACAAAGGTCTCAAATTGGCGTAGCGGGTCATTGACATCAAGCTGTAGATTGTTAGCTTAAGAGTGACAGGGAGCAGTGTGAATATGAACGTACCCAGCAGGACAAGTTATTAATGTAGTGGTTAAGTAGGCGGGCTATGAGCGGATCCCCGAGCGGCTCGGTTGGACCTTGAATATATATAGCTGATCCGGAAGTTCGTCTGAGGATGAGTGATTTGACTGGATCGATAGTTTCCAGACTAGCTCCACTAGTTATTGAGTGAGGAGATGCCAAATTGGCAGCATCACGAGATGGGCCAGGGGTCAGTACTGAGGCCACATCGTCTCTGTTTGTGTCTGTTATATGTACATCGGAAGACGATCCTATATCTAATTTAGTAGATATTGGCGCAGGATATGAGAAAAATTAATTACCATTTGTTAACTGACCAAAGGGTGTGTTTGCATGCGTCGGCTTAATGGCTTGTGGAGGCGCGGGCACGGTTGAAAGCTGCTCTTCGTCATCACCATTACTGACACCGACAGAATGAATAAAAATAACTGCCACGAATTACTGAATTAGCTCCCGTTTAGATGGAAACGTAACAAACAGACGGATGGATACAGACTCTCTGATGGTGTATCTAACCAGACATGATCCGCTGAAAACTGGAACAGCCCATTGCCGCCCTCGCGCTGGGTACAATCATCGACAGCTTCATATTCGCAATCGCGGTGACCGATTTCGCAGTGTCGACATTGAGGCTTTCTCTCATCGCCTTCATCATATTAGCAGCTGTGACAGGTCTGACGCTTAACTAACATTTCATATGCCGCTTTCGGCATGTGATACTTAGAGCCAATCCTCATTAGCACACCAAGATGGCTAGGTAATAAATTATCACATATCTTACCAGCCTTGGGCAAATATTAGTAGATATATGCATACTTGGGTGTTGCAAATGAGCTCTCACCAGTCCTGACCCGCCTATGAACCTCTTGCGCCGGCGCCATAGTTACACGCTAGCCACTCTCAATGTCAAGGAAATCTCATGACTGTAGTGTTCATAACAGGTCATGAGGAGCTGCACTCCTAACATGATAAATGACCCGTTAAATTGCATGAAACGCGGAGAGATGAGAGATCGGTTGCGGGGGCTTGCCATGGATACTAAAGTTAGTCCACGTGATCCAATAGTTGGGCTAGGAAATGTCATTCCAACCAAGGAAAGCTACCTGCCCGTCTTTCAGCCTTGCAGATTCTTATAATATCAATATTTGATGCGTTGGAATCTCACCAATGTATTATTGTTGAATATAATGCAATCACGGATTGAAGGATACTTGGGCCAAATCATGAACCAGTATTAGCATTGAAAACTAGCAAGATTCTGCTTTTCACTTGTTTTGTAAGAGTTTCGCATAAAATCATAAAGTCTCCATTCAGTTTCCACTGTTAAGCATCGCTTCTATCATCCTGGACGTGCGTTATAGTACCATCTTGAGCGACACTGATGGTCTTCTTCTCCAGACTTGCTTTAACTGGGTTCTTTACCTGAAACAGGTCCTCAATTTCTTCCAAGCTCCATCCTCTTGTCTCAACAAAAAAGAGATAAATGACAACAACTCCGAATGCATCCCAAAATACGTAGAGGAGATAATATTTCCAGCCGGAATTGGCAATGGCAATCGGAGGGACGTAAGTATTCATCACCTTGACAGCATTATTCATGAACGCTAAATAGGCCATGCCCTTTGCTCGAGAATTAAATGCAAGAACTTCAACAGGGTAGAGTGATTGCATAGGGGTCTGTTATAAAAAAAGAAAATAATAATTAGCAAAGTGCTAGACGGAATTGGGGATTGATCTAACATACCCAAGCGAAAGCGAAAACAATTAGGAAGACGTAAAGAAAAGCGATACCAGTTCCTCCCACAGCAGGTCTCCCGGCCTGCAGAGCAGTGCATGCTGTAATAATCGCAATGGAAACTGACATTCCAGCACTGGAAAACATGAGAAGCTTGCGACGACCGAACTTGTGCACAACACTAAGTCCACAGAGTGCGGCAGCTGCCATGACTGGTGTTTGGATCGCATTTAGCAATAGTTGCGTAGAGACATCTGTGATGCCCACTGTTTTTACTGCATCAAATATGTTAATAACTTGAGGTTTGATAGGTTCAAATGATATATTGAAGACCTACCCATCAAAGGAAAATAGTAACTCGTTGGGGGCAAATCGAGTTCTCCGAACCAAGCAATACAAGTGACGAGAAAGGTACGGTAACGCGCTGCTCTGGTGTTAAATAGTGACCTGAAGTCCCACCAACGTTTATCAGAGCCATCAAGTTCAATCACTTCGATCATTTCTTGCAGTTCAAGATTTGCAACAAGCGCATCCGGATCTCCATCTCCATGGTACTTGATGAGCACATTTTTAGCTTCAGCTACGCGTCCTTGACCGACATACCTGTCCTTGTCAGCATACAGACGGCACAGAAAACAGATATAATTGAATAGCGTACGTACCATCGTGGACTTTCAGGAATAAACCAAACAGCACATAGGATGATAACGGATGGAAGACCCTGAATAGCGAGAGGAAGTCTCCAGGGGTAAGAGAGTGTTGTTTTTGCATGATTCAAACCAAACTCTAGCCAGGTTGATATTATAGTACCCAAGAAAAAACAAGCTTGATAGCCACCTGTGAGCTGAGCACGGTATTTGGGATAGGACATTTCGACAACGTAACTGGGTCCGGCTGTTTGAACAAGTACAGCACCCATGCCTAAGATAAAGCGACCTCCCATGAGCATGGAGAGATTTGTGCCGCCAGTCTGAAGAATAGCACCGATTATACAAATGGCTGATCCAATTGCCATGCCTATACGGCGGCCGTATGTGTCCGAACAAGGACCAGCGAAAAAGGATCCTGCTATATTTCCAATAACATAGAGAGCAGCAACGAGCCCTTGATTCTTGGTAGTAATACCAAAATATTTGGTAAATTGAGGTATGGCCGACAACCCTCCTAAGTAGACGGTAAATGTAGGTTCAGTATTCTCGTGTGGACTAGCCATGTGGTGAACATACCAAAAGTGTTGGAGTCAAATCCATTTGTTGCAGAACATAGATATCCCACAAAGATACATCCGTAGAGCTTTAAGAAGCTCTTTCGAAATATACGAGGATTCTCTCTAAGCAATGCTGCTTGCATGCGTGACTCCGGCATGCAGCTCTGTGTGGTGACTTTGATGGGGTCCTCATCATGAACAATATCATGATGATCCATTACTTTTGGGCCATCCATAATGAACAAATGTCTAATTAAGAAATTCTAGGACGTCAAATCAAGAAGATGGAATCTAGTAATTGATCTCCCCATCTCCACGAAGAGGGGCCGTGCAGTTATATGCAAGTTCCACCCGATACTACTAGCCGCCGAAATGCAGTTCCCCCACAAACTAGCATAGCTTCCCCAGAAACCGCTACTGAGGTCAAGATATTTTCCCCGGAAATCAATTTGGATCTCTTTCTCCGCACTTCGGTTATAGCACTTCTCCACAAACAAGGATATGCGATTCAAAGTCCTCTAGAGTGTCGGATATGATGCTTCGGTAGCGGCCACATTTAGATAGCCGAAGAGACCATTATCATCCCGCTATCTTGATTTCAGTCAACTGAGCCCTGCCATTCGTTGTTCCATTCAGCCGCCTCTGGTTACCGATCAGGTGATCGGCTAAACGAACCATTTTAGACAAGCTTTAAATACGAACAGAATTCCATCCATATCAGGCTAGACATTCGCCCCCTTATGCTGCTCCGAAAGGTGGAGAAAACATGTCGAATTCTCACACTATAAACAGGATTGTGAAGCTACGATCACTGTGTCAAAATATTGACTTAGTTTTTATTGGAAAGAAGCCTCTCTATTGGCTAGAGTGTCATTGATCCTTGTCAAATGTAGCTGGCGTGAAAAATATTGTTATTGATCACTTAGCATACGGTAGAAATCCAAGGACTCCAGATCTTGCAAATCACATTTTCACTTTAGACAAAGTTCCGCGAAATACAGGAATGCGCAATTTTGAAATCCAGTAGAATTTTATCTCAAATCTACTACTCAAATTCTCTAAGCTATCTCTATTCCCCCCAATAATGGACATGATGTCTCATGTGAAAAGAATGAACAGTAAAAGATACCTATTTAACTAGTATAAATCTACCTTACCTCCACCAGAGCACATGCTTTCTATGATTGCAAGGTCATTCAACGCTTCCTCTGGACCTGAACGTTTCTCCGACTTTCCGTTTTCAATAGCTTCTAGAAATGCTTGAATTTCAAGCTCCACTCCCTTGCTCTTTATGGTCTCAGATCTACTCTCTCCAGAGACGAGGTTAAGAGCCAACACGAAACCATCAGGGCCATCAGTTAGAAAGAAACTGCCTTCAGTTCCGATAATGGTGAGCTCCGTAGAGCGTCGAGTTGAAGAAAATGACATCGAAATGGTACCAGTTCCTCCACCGCTTAGGAGGATTCCTGAATTAAGAGTATCAAGAGGTGGCAGATGAGCTGCAACTTGACGTGCAAATCCTTGCGTCTCAACAACTTCTTGGCCTGAAATGTAACGAAGCATGGCTGTCTGATGAACACCACCGTCAAGCAAGAATCCTCCTTGGTATTGGGGAACTTTTCTCCATGGAGTTTCGTACCATTTCCCGTTCGGAGGCTGATTGCGCCACACTCTTAGATGTGCTTGTGTAATATCGCCGACTGCCTTTTCATCCACGATCCATTTTCTACCAAGCTCAAACTCGTGCATGAATCGAAATTGCTCCGCAATGCTAAAAATAAGTCCCTTATTTGCATACAACTTGTTGTAGTCATCAATCAGCTCGCGAGCGGCTTTTACGTCTTTCGCTATCGGCTTCTCGCATAGTACATGCTTGCCTGCTGCTAAGCAACGCCTAACAACAGATGGCTGTACAAGAATTGGTAAAATAATGATTGTCGCTCCAATATCGCTACGCTTAAGAAGATCGTCAAGCGTATGACCAGAAGTGTCTTCCGAATATAGGTCAACCCTGGCGACCCCAAGCCTCGTTGCTTCCGCTACAAGCTTAGAGGCGGTGGCCGCAGAACGGGAATAGACTGCCTTTATATTCGCTTTGTTCGACACAAGAGCGGGTAAGTGTTCTATGATTGGGTCAGTGTCTTGAATAAGCGTAACGTTTGACTACATGTACCTTCGGTGGCAAAAATGCCAGCTCCTAAAATTGCAATACCAGCCATCTGACGAACTTAACGAGGTTCCTTTCTAGCTTGTACAGAGAGAATCTAGGATCATGTACGGCTATGGAGCGAAACAATGATACACAAGCGCAAAGATCCAATGCACACTCCGGCGGGGGAGACATATATATTCTACTGGGACCTGCAAACGCTTGATCAGTTTAGGAACGCTTGGCAGCATGTTTCTTCGCGTCTGGTTGGCCTTCATTTGCTTATCTCCAAATGGAAACGAAGTGCCTCCGGCTATTATCAAATTTGGTTTACCCGAAGCCTACAATTTACAATCTCGCTCTCTCTATATCAGGCGATCTTAGCCGGTCGGCGCTTGAGCAAACCGAGAAAGGTTAATTTTCGGATTATGTCCAAGTGGGAAACCAAAACGTCAGAATCAGGTAGATGCAGCGATGAGGCTGGAAAGATTCTAGTTCTGCGTGGCCGGCTCCTTCATGCAGCTCGGGCTATTCTTCGAGCGAACGGAGGCGTATGTTTTTATTGCCAAGGTGTAGCCCTGATGACATCCACTAACAGGCACAAGAAAATAGTTACTCGCTTGGATAGTTGATGCAAGTCCAATTAGTGGTCCTTAGCTTGGCATGGTAGCTAACTAGAGAGAGGGACAGTCATACGCGCGATTTAATTCGGCATTCTATAGCCGTCGGTGTGCTACTTTGACGAAATTTGCTTCTTTGGCCGTGGGAATCGCAGCACATTTAGCGCTGCGATTTCTTATACGGCAGCCACATTAAATAGCATCTATTGATCATTAGTGGATAGTAGAGGCATCGCCCGCATTTGGCTAGGAAATTTTGTATGATAGCTCTAACGAGTGGAGTCGCTTGTCACGGATCTTGAAATTTAAGTCAAGGGCCCGATGGTAATAATGACCTGTTGGTATTATAATAGCTTGTTATTGGACCCCTAAGTTATCAGAGGTCTTATTCTTATCATTAACTGCAGCTGAGGTCAATAATATGGTATGAAAATTCAGGATCTTTGTCGAAATTGGATGCATAATGGAAACCTGATTCATATTCCAAGAACATTCACAATCAATAATAGGACATTTTGATGAAGCCATGGCGCAGAGATAGACGACCTTTCTGTTATTCACACTGTGCCATTGAAGATATATATGATTATTAAGCAGTGGGCCTGTTTATCCCTTTTGATAGTCATGGGAGATCGTTGGCCAAACGTTTGCCTGGTTGGTAAAATTAATAATTGCAGTTGCATAGAGCAGTGAATTTTTTTTTTTGGCTATGGTCTATGGTTTATACTAGAAGCTCTCTAGATTTAGTGCTAAAGTTCTCAAGCATCTGATAAACCTACTTTGACTTTTTCTACCAGAAAGATTTTGGATAGCAGTACCCTCGCTCTTAGCTTGGCCGGAAGCGCTATACCGGTCATGGACAATAGTACCCTTGCGAATTTTAAATGTAGCGTGGCCAATCATCATTCAGATTTCCGAAGTGTATTGCTATACTAGTAATCAGTCGACAAACAAACAGACAATCAATTCACCTATATATTGGCCACGATGTCGCTGTAGGAGAAGACGATGAAACGGTTGCCTTGAACCATTCTCATCACCAAGTTCCTCTTATTCATCTTTTCATGACTGTATCACTCTACCCTACGCTTTCTAGGTAGACTTTTTGTACCGGTCGCTTGTATCAATATCTACATCAAATTATCCAACATTTTTTCTTCAAACAATACTACAGCTAGTCACTGGCTTCTTCCAATTTACTTCAACTTGAAAAACACCAATACGCGGAATTTATTTGCGGCAAAAAACGAAATGACTTCTGTGAGGTCTAATATCCTTGATACAATCGGTAATACGTCAATCCTTCAGCTTCGTAATGTTGTCTCCTCGAATGGGGTTCGTATCCTTTTGAAAATTGAAAGCAGCAATCCGACAGGGAGCATGAAAGATCGCATGGCCCTTGCAATGATCACTGCTGCCGAAGATGATGGTCGTCTCAAGCCGGGTGGTGCTGTTGTTGAATATACTGGAGGTAGCACCGGGGTGTCACTAGCATTAGTATGCTCCGTGAAGAGGCATCCACTTCACGTGGTGACGTCGGACGCCTTTGCAAAGGAAAAGTTGAATCACATGAGGCTCCTTGGTGCAAAGTTAACCGTTATACCGAGTGACAATGGCAAGCAAACAGAGAAGCTCACTAAGGATATGATTCGTGAAGCACATGCTCTAGCTGAAAGAACGGGAGCCTATATAACCGCCCAGATGGACAACACCGATCAACTTTCTGCTTATACAAAGCTCGCTGACGAGATTTACGAACAAACAGATGGTCAGATCGACGCTTTTGTACAGAGCGTCGGATCGGGGGCTTGTCTTAGAGGCGTATCAGAACGCCTGCGCCAGCGTAACAGCAAAATCCGCTTTGTTGCTGTCGAACCCGCAGAATCTGCCGTTTTATCCGGTGGTCCATCGGGATCTCACAACATCGATGGTGTAGGGGCTGGGTATGTTGTTCCCTTGTGGAAGGATGGAATTGCAGATGAATTTCAAGGTGTTTCGACAGCAGATGCAAGGGCAATGGCATTTAGGCTGGCTCACGAGGAAGGCCTGTTTTGTGGGCTTTCCACTGGAGCAAATGTAACGGCCGCATTGCGTGTAGCAGACAGTCTACAGCCTGGATCCACCGTTGTGGCCATTATGTGTGATTCTGGTATGAAATACATGACAAGCTTTTCTCAACAGCTTGAATCTGCTTAGGGAATTTATAAAATCTTGTGTCATTGAGATTTAATAAAATTCTATGAATTCAAGGAATGGATGGCTGTTATTGATGTCAAAAAGTGGTCCATTATTAAACTACATTAATTATTCTTTCCGAAATCACTTTGGTAAATCTGCTTATGCAGTTCAGTATATCTATTAACTCCTGCTCCTCTGATACTTACATACTTCATTCTCTATTGTTCACGACAGCATTATCGATATCCATTTTATAGCCAATACAATGTTAAGAATATCCAGTCTAACAACAGACAAAAGCATCATTATAATCTACGTTATGCGAATATAAAAATACATTCTACATTTTCCCTTGCGTTTATCTATTCTCTATTCTTACATTCTTGAGGCTGTGTCCTACTCTATCTTAACAGTAAAGTCGCACATATGCTTCTAGACAGCGTGCATATGAAGTAAGAGATTCATTTCTTCCCAGACATATCAGTAGCCTTACAGTATGTTCCAGACTGTCTCGTTATGAATCGTGAAAATTCTTATCATAAACACTATTGGGATCGCCTAGCTTTTATTGAAATCATCCCCTCTTCTATCTCAACTCTAAAGCCTAAGTGGAAACCTTAAACAACGTATTTCTTGGTAGAACCAAAGTGTATTTCATGGTAGAACACCAATCAAATTGCTGCTACCCTGAATTATCCGGCAAAATGCCAATTATTGTAACACCATCTTTGAACTTGATAGACTTGGCACTTTAAGATAAGGCGCTAGTAACAGCAGTCCCAATAACATTATCAAATTCGCGCTTCTTGAAATTAAATTTCCAAGCCACCGGGACTTAGTCGTACGATCGAGGTAATTATTGACATAACGGACTCCAGGGTATTTTAGCGGAGCGATTTTAGTGAGGAGAGATGTTGTAGGGACGATGTTGACTCCGACCGTCTTAGTAAACTACATATAATAGTCATTTTAATTTAATGTCTTAGTGGCTGCTAATAAAGCCAGGGCCTTTATCTGCAATAATAATAGACTAACACCGCTACACCGTGGTACTATATGCAAGATGAATTCACCTGGTCTCAGCCGTCTCAGCCGTAAAAAGTATTCTATGCCATCACCATAGTACCTGATAGAGATGTACCTTTAAAGTAATGTAAGCAAAAGGCTTGGCGGACAAAGGAGTTCTATCTGCAAGATGACCTCATATTGTTTGAAGGTGCCATCGATATCATAACCATTGTTCCAACATACTTTGCATTGAAATCAAGGTTTTGGGTTGAACGGAGTTGCCACACTTTCAGACAGGCTGCAAGCCGGAATCTTGTTCCACATCCTGGTTCATGTATACTAGTGAACCCCAAAAAGCTGACGGCAGAGATCCAGATTTAGGGGTTGGAAGCTGTATTGGATCAATCCCATCAATCACAGCACCGATTTGAACTTGTATTGGAATCAGGACAACGCCATAAGATAAAATGTCATCGCGGATGGCGATTGACCATGTCCATTAACCAGATAAAATCCAGATTGAAAATACGCTTATTTGGCATCTTAGTAACAGCTTATGCCCTACCTTTGAACTGAGATTATATATTATTTGAAGGATTGTGTGATTCTAGTGTAGACCATTTATCAAGTTGCAAGGCTACCACAAACCTTGTAGAAGACACTGCCCGTCACACAAGCCAACTGCGCGTGTTGCGTAGTAATTATGGATGAGATATGGGAGTCGATTTCATTAGTACGTTGTTTGAGTAAATACCGAGTCTTGCCGTCGGAAAGCATTCTGTTGGGAAATTCGCTTCTCCCTGTGCTCGTGTTTTGATGCTAGAAATGAAGTATGAAGTGGTCGAAGCGCTTTATACGAGCTGACATGACATCACACTATCTACATTGGGCAGTTGCCACCGTAGCTAGATCAGGGCTAAATTAGGACGTTAAATTTCTTACCCCTGGAGAGATGATGAACGTAGTGATGTATGTAAATATGGTGCTATGTTTGCCTTATGAAAGGTGTTCATTCCACAGTTAAATATATTATTTTTATGCCAGTGTGTATTCGTCATGTGAATTCATATTCGTTGTTAGGAGAACATTATGACAGTTATCTCATTTATGACTTCTCCTAGTTGGCGGCTCTTTATTGCCACGAAAGGAGCTACTACCCGATCGAGTAATTTTCCAATTACGGCATATATTACTATGCACGCCACAAAGGGACCAACCTTCATGTTGGTATTAAAATAGTATTCTGCCTACCTAAATCAAGAAAACCTATCTACACATAAAGGGCGGGGAGGATAGTCAAGGCTTGCGACACGGATTTATCCATTTATATCAGTTACTCCATGGTTATCTATTCTGGGTGAATGACCGTCTTCATTATTTAAGTCATCGACACAAAATCTGCCTTAAGAAAACGAATTGTTGGTCTTTTCAGAGACTAAAGGAGTCCAAAAACATACTTCGTATGTTATGTATGGAACCGGGTCAATAATTCCATTTGGTTTACAACCCTGCCTTTCTTCAGTAATATCTTAAGTCCTCTCATTTAATGATACTCCAGAAAAGACTTCATTGCTCCAACCACTTCAACAAAAACAACATTAACAAAGTGCTTTGATTTGGAGATGCTGAAAGTAATATTCATCTCCAAGCAGAAAACATCGTCGCACGCATATAGCAGGAATAGAAATAGTTATCTGATGTTGGTAGCTGCCGTCATTTTCCCAAAAGGATACAAAAAAATGAATGACACCTTGGTCCCGATGTGCTGATAATTGGTCAAATATTTTTATGCCTCTGGATTTAACTTTATCTGTTGCGATTTTGGTGAACATTCGCGTGGCAGTCAGGATTCAATCTTCGAAATTTCCCCCACCACGTAGCACCATCAGCCCTCAGCCGTGTGCCGACTGCAACTTCATCAAATTTGGCTTGGTAGAACCATTGGCTGTTATGCAATCATCTGTCACTAATCTAACAATTATTAGCATGTAAGCCAACACGGGATATGAATTTAGCGTCGACACGGCCTGTTGGTGCCACGTTATAGCATTCTAAGCCGTTATTTCCGCCATATGAAATCTTTCAATAGCAATTCTGGCACTCTCCTACTAGGCCTAGCCTATACACTAAGTAGCCAGAGCTACGTTAACCTGTGCCTGCATGGATGATGGCACGGCTGAATTCTAGCGGTCCATATTGCTGACCAAGAATCCCACGAATTATGCCTTGTCGCCTTTCATAGATGAAGGCATCCAGTCATCGCATAGCGCACCACACCGACGCGGTCAGCATCAAAATGCGCAGCCATATAGGATTTCTGCTAAGTTTGCCATTCAAAGGCAAGCATAGCGCCAAGCCGAATGCCAAGCCGAAAAAAAGTATCACCACTTTGAACCATGATTCCTGTACAAGTACGGAGTATGGCCTACCTCGCAATAGCATCGACCCATATAGCCGAGCATGTGGGTCTGCGTTATTTCGACGGCGCCCATCCTGGACATACGACATTTGAGGCTTCAACGGTTCTTCGGACATGATTTACACAAGCTCGGGGCTAACAATACTAACCCAAACCCAACTCTTCTATAGTGTACTCCGTTGCCCTAACAGAATTGGCCGATCGCCAGGCACGAGGCAGCGCCAGGCGAACCGACCCGTGGCTTGTCGTTTCATCGGTAATGCTCAGCCTCAGGCCAGGATGGGGCGTATGCATGCGCCAAGAGTAAACTCACCGCTGATTGATGCATTAATACGGAGTACTCTGTATTAGAGCTTCTTCTTATGGCTACCCCTGTAGCTGATGGCTTTTTTAGGCTGAAATTAGTATCCGACGAGCCTTAACAGGCAAGCCAATAAGGGGATCGGGTATACTTCGCAGTCAAGAGTGGGGGCAGGCGCGTATCCAGAAAAAAAGTGTGATTTGTCACAGCCGCATCAGATTTACAATCACCCAAAGCGTTCCGACGTATATCCAGACACGACCGTCAGGCATTAACGCAGATTGACTACCGGAGTAATACTGAGAGTGATTTGAAATTTTGAGTCATCAAAGCACAAATGGAGAAGTTATGTTGTTGGCGCCGCTTTATTCGTCTAATCAATATGGGGCCGTACGTCGGAGCATCGTGGGTGAGGCTTTTGCCTCCATGCCCCGTTCCAATAAGGTCAAAACCAGTGTTCGCGGACTTGAACTGTAAATTCTGGCATGATGCTGCCTATAAGGGATTTCCGCGGCGATTATAGCATTAGCAGTGCTAAGGTCGTGGTCCTATTTTTCTGCACACCCGAACGTTTCGTCACCTATTTCGTGCTTGCAAGGTCATAGGATGTGGTTTAGCGCATGGCCTCCGACGTATCAAATAACGTAGGCAGAAGCGACTTGAGCCTCTAGCGCCAAGAGCCCTGGGATCCTACAAGCAGATTGACGCAATAATAGTTGATGGATTCTTATCCCTGACGATGAACTATTGATAGTAAGCTGCATTTCAATAGTAGTAGTAATGCCACCATGGAATTAGACTGCGACTTGGGGCATAACAAATTATAACCAAAAGAGGAAGATGGAAACGAAGCTAGGCCACGATGTTGTATCTAAATATATAATCGAACTTCCACTATGTCGTATGTATATATCTCTAGTGGGTTCCCATGCATGAGGCTCCATGTCCCCCAGAATTACAAAAATACCAGGATATCGCCAGCCCTACGGCCTGCTCATTATCTCTTGTTTTGTCTAACCGTTATACTGCATTCCCGCTTTCACCGCTCGCAATGGTCAAGGTAAGGATTCCTGAAACCTCCAAAATGCATCATACTGAGCCAAAATTTCAGCTTTCTGTTGCTTCGGTTCTTGCCGGCGTGGCCCTTGTGGGCGCTCTACCCTCATCTTTGTCTTCTTTACTCGGCCTTCCCTCTCCTGCTTCCGACAGCGTCAAAATTGCAGGCCGCACAATTGGAGGAAAGGTCACTAATAAAGCGCTTGCAAGATTTGATAATAGCAACATCGAGGACGGCATGGGCAATGGAACTGACACCTATAATCTCTATCTCGGTAACGGATCCATCGCTGCTGGATGGCCCTCCAAGGACAAATGGGTCTCATTCGAGGACATGTACGTAATGAGAATTGACAATAAGGCATCTGGCCCAAAAGTTTACACTAAATTAGGTTCAATAATTACAAACTCCAGATGTTTGTTGCATGTCAAAACCTAAATTGGCGCCTTCCCAATAATGAGCTAGACGAAGTGGTACGTCGATGGCCGACATTTGTTCCTTAATCTTCTTATATCTAATCGTCATGAATGCAGGATGCCATCTGGGATGGTATTCAGATAGCATCCGATGCTACTGGTGTTGACCATCGCCTCATTTTAGCCGTCATTATGCAAGAGTCACATGGATGCGTGCGTGTTAACACGACCGACCTGGGTGTTCGTAACCCTGGTATCATGCAGAACCACAACGGCCGTGGCTCGTGCAATGACAACAAGAAAATTAAGTTGCCATGCCCGACCGAGACCATTCATGAGATGATCAGAGAGGGCACAGCTGGTACCTCATCAGGTGATGGTCTGGCTCACTGCATCAACCAGTCTGGCCATGGTGATGTCTCTGACTACTATCGCGCTGCTCGCATGTACAACTCTGGCTCCGTTTCCATTACTGGTAACCTGCAAAGCAACATTGCTACGCACTGTTATGCCAGCGATATTGCCAAGTGAGTTTATTTTAATCTTGTTATTACTTGGTTTTTATTCATTCCTATTTTTCTTGTGCCGATATGCGCTGGAAGGTCGATGTAACTGACGACGGAAATCTAGTCGCCTCACTGGCTGGGTATATGCCCCATCAACGTGTACTTGTGACACTGACCCTAAGAGCTGTGGTTCAGTAAAATATTAATCAATTTCCTTGCGTGTTAAACGACGTTTTACGGTGGGACTTCAGGTGGCCATACATAAAGATCCAAGCGCTGGTATTTTAAAAAAGTTGTCATTTTATTGATTATGTGGCGCAGTTAAGGCTGCAAATAGAAGCGAGGCACAGGTTTTATATAGTATCATGATATCCCAATTATAGAATTAAATTGTATGCTTTTAGAGAGATTGTAACATTCTTCTTGCGTCTTTATTTGTGGCTGCGAGTTCCATGAACCAAGACAGGAGACAAAAATTGATAATAGGCATGTAATAGCATAATATAGGGAAAAGCATTTCGGCCCTATGGCTTTAAGCAGCGATGGTTAATTATCTTAAAGTAGGCGACCAAGCATAACTGTACCTAAGATCTATTGAGAAAGCCTACTTATATCCCATAATTTAGTGATATAAGAATTAGCTGCCGATTGTAGATACAGCCCATGAAAATAGGTTTCTATCTGATTCCTGAATATAAGAGCCCAGTTTTGATTCAACTGCTTAAATCAGAATAGTAGGAATTGTGATCCCTGTCATCATTTATATCTCTACAGCCAGCTGGACATTCGTCGTAGTTCTGATATCCCGCCCACAAAGGGAATTTTCATCCTTTCAATGTGACGTCGGCTATAGATCGGTGCTGAGGGTTATAGAGATCTTGCAAACTTATCCTGAATGTGCATCAACAGTTCTTTATCACTTGCATCCATAACGATCCCGGAGAATCATCTGATCAACAGCCAGTTGTGGATGCTCAAAAAGGATTGTCCGTAAAATATAGGTATACCCAAGACATTATTAGGATCCATGCCAGGTTGTGCGTCCAATGAGACCTAATCTAGGCCCTCCCCAATTATCGCTTTCGTAGACAAGATACGTACCATTATCGTGTTAAATATTAATGTGGAAATGTGAGCAATGGAGCTCCCATTAGCCGTATCAACGGTCTACCTTTCGCATTTTCCTCGCTTGTCTTACAACCGGGCATCGCCATGAGACTGAATGATCGTTGCATCAATACGAACTACAAAGGTACTTTTTCCGTACAACGTGAATTGGTGACATATGAGAGGAAGTCAAAATAGAGGAGAGGTCCTAAATAAGATCTTTGTATTCTCAATAACCGTCTACATACCATTCCACTCCTCTAACCCTTCACGATGCCCATAGAGAAGGAACTGTTCCCTCCGTAATTACAGCATCATAGGTGATAATGTATTCCGCAATGCATATAAACACATTCTCAGTCATACCTATTATTGAAAAAATTTAAGTGATGAAATCTTGTATACAGAAGCGATAGATGCTTTGGCAAGTTTCCGGCAGCATGATTGGGAAGGTACTGTCATTCGAATATTAGAGAGGGGGTGTACCCCTTCATTGCAAAAAAGAAATTGCATCAATTAAATGTCCTCCAAGTCTTCATAGTTAAATGAAGACATTTATGGGATGCCCTTTAGCGCTGTGATAAGGTTTCTGACGGGACTTCACTGTAAAGGAATACGTGACGGCTTCATCATCTGTCCATTCACAGCACTATATGCGTAGCCACTCCCCGTTCGACCATGGGGTTACAACTCGTTAACCGAATTCATGCCATGAAAGCCACCGCTGTACATTTCATCTCCACTAGCTCTCAAACAGGGAAACAGCATTTCTGGCTCAGAAAGATTTGCCGCATGATTAGCCCATTATACGCACATGATGTTTTAAATACTTGGAGAGCCATACTTACTAGGTTCGTAAAATAGAGCGGCAAAATTGAATGTACGCTGCCTTGACTTTCCTCGTGCCGCCATGTGGCTTGCTGCTAGAGCGACGAACAGCTCCTCATAAACCGTACCTTGAAATGGCGGAAAGGCGTTCGCTGCGGGTCATTTTTCAGCATGAATTTGAGCGTCGTAATCTAAGCTTTTTGGCCACCTCGGCTTAATATTACTCTGTTGTAGTTGGCCAACGTAGTAACTTTTCTCATAAATGCTACCGATTTCAGATTTACTTAGAGTTCTTCAAGCTTATGAGTACAGTATATTGCCCTTGAGTCCGGAGGAAAGCGACAATTGAATGTACATCTGCTCCCTGGCTATAATTGCGTCATGCATCTCACTCGAGGAAAGTTTTTGAGTGATGGAGGAGTGTTTCCAACTCTGATCGCAGTCTCCCC